>SAUE01000258.1:98590-123337 GCA_009724625.1 Deladenus siricidicola
TTGCACTTCAACGTAAATGCAATAAAAGTAGATAAAAATAGGTAAAAATGGAAACTGAAGAAGTGCTCAAAAGTTTTCCAATTTTGGACGAGGTTGGTTAAAGTATGAAGCGTACCCCAAGTGTGTAGTTTTTGTATGCCTTCGACTCGATGGCGTTCGCCACTTTGGCGAAATCCGCCTTAATGGCCGGCCAGTCGGCTTTCGTCGGCGGCGCTAGCTCGCGTTTCGCCACCTTCGTGAGCAGCGCATATCGGTGGGGAAATCGGGATTTTTGGTAGCGATATATCGGTCCGAACGTAACTGCCAATTTCTCGAAAAAGTTTAGCTTCGCGGCCATTTTCTGAAGAAAAAAAGTAGAGCAATTTGGAAGACGCACTTGAGTCCAGTGCTGTAACTTGCATTCAGTGCATCCAGCTGAGAGTGGAGTGCAAAACGTATGTCTGGCGGATTCAAAACGAGCCTCTGCCAATTTTTGAGAATTTTGGATTCATTTCGCATGCAAAAAGGATACAAAAATCCGGATTACATTCTATTCGGATGCACTCGGATCTGCGATGGATGTATTTTGGATGCAAGTTACAGCACTGCTGTAGTCTAAAGAAATTCCTCACTGAATTATATGATTTTTCACTTTTTTTACATAAAATTTCAGTTACAAAAAGTTTGAGGATATTTTCTCCCATTTTTAGGTCAATTTCTCAGGCGCGCCATTTTGAAATTAATTTTATAAGCAAACAAATACACTGCGAAACAATTTCAAAAAAAGCGGAATTTCTAAATGACTAAAAAATTTCAGCTAAGAATTTTGAGAAATTTTTCAAGTTTTGAAAAAGTGAAAGGGTTTTGAATCAAAACCCTTTTCCAACGTTCTTTATGCCACTCAAAAGAGCATCAAAAATCTAGTCAAAACCAATCTCAGATCTAGCAAAATTTATGTGCGCTACATTCGGCACACGTCTATTTTCATAGCGGTTGTTAAAGTCGGTAAAGTTGACGAAAAAAATATTTTAATGAAAATTTATGATAATTTATTGCCCAACCCAATTTTTGAAGCCATTCTAAGTTCCTGAGCAGGCCCTATTTAGGTAAATTCTCGGTCGATTCGCGTAAATTTTGCATTTTTCACAAAATGCATTCACAAAAATTTCTTCAAAAATTCTTTCCTTTTTTCAAAAAAATCCCACTAAAACCACGTGGAATTTGAATATTACTCGAAAGTTTTGTTAAATAAATACATTTTCTTCTAGACCAAAAAAAGTTTTTTTGTGCGTCTCGTGTGACCTTTTACAGCGGTGGAGAATGAGTTGAGGAAATTGGACTGGAATTTTTTTTCACTTTCTATAGTGTGTTTTTGGCCAGCCAGCCACGGGTAACCTATTAAATTTGGCGGTGATGTGAGATGCTCTGAACGTGGTTTTTGCGAATTTTACGCTGCGAGTTTTATTTCCTAATTGTTTGAAATACATTGAAACCTATTGCGCGCATTTAATTCGATTCTCGAGATGCTCTACTATGTAATCTCTCTCCTGAGGTAATAATTTTTTTAATTGTAATTTCCTGTTACTGTATTTTATTAAAATATTATAATTTTTAAATTTTGAACTGTCCAAGTGGTTTAATTGTATTTTCTACGCATAAATTTTTATAACTTTTTTTATTAAGACACAATAATAACTTATTTTTTGACTATTTTAGTCAGATATACTGTGATGGTCCCATTCTGCAAGCGGTGCAGGACGCGCATCTTTTTGCTGATTCGAAATACTTTGTGGACATGCCTCTGAGACATGATCCAGGTTTTTTCGTTGTTTGTTTCTTGCGTCTAATTTTTTTAACAAATACGATTTTTTATGGAAATACAAAAAAATTAAATGAAAAAATAAAGGCACAAAAATGGGGGGAGGCGGAGGGAAGCCGATGAAGGGAAGATAAGTGAATTATTTTTTCTTACACTGAATATTCTGTATTCGATTTTCGTATTGAGCAGATTCGGTGTTACGGTAGTTAATCGCGTTTAATGTACTGTACGTAAAAAATGTTGGAAAATGCTTGAATTGAAATTTTACGATATAAATGTAATACGATTTATATCGCAAGATACTGACGAGCATTTTTTTATCTTAAATTTTTTCTCTAAGGAATGGCTTTTTTGGGATATTTTCTATGATTTGCACGATTTTTTTTGAATTGGATTATTATTTTTTATTCAATTTTTGCATTTTTATGAAATTTTTTATTCAAATTTTGTACGATTTATGTCCAAAAAAAGCAGGAATAATTAGAAGTTTGGGTCGTGTTTAGTGACGGTGCTCAAGGAGTTCTACGAGCTTGGCGATAGCGTGAAGGACGTTGACGTTCTCCGCGAATTCGTAGGCAAACACTTCGAGCCGCCGGGCAACGAGCTCATGGAGATCTACCCCGAGGACTGGGTACCGTTTCCCGACAGCTTTCAGCAAATCGAGGACTACCACCTCCGCCGGTGGACGCTGCACTTGCATAGGATTTGGCGCGATTTGTGTCGAAAGGTTTTTTTAAACATTTTTTGCTATATTTCATTGATATTTTATTTGTATGTACTTTTAGCATGGCATAGTATTTAGATAACGCGCTATCAATATTTATATAATTTTTTTAAATTATTTTTTGGCCAATTATAAAGGTATATTCGTTTCCTCTTTTTTTTCTCAGTGTACTTTTAAGGAAAAAAGTCCACAAAATTTTTATTGTATTTTTGAAGATTATTTAATGCTAAAAATAACTATTCTGAATTTTTTGCATAATTCAGGTCATTTTTTACACGGTACGGTATGTTTTGTCGCCAGCGAAATGAATTTTAATTTTTTATACCATTTTTTTCGATTTTTTCTTTTGTTATTCTTATATATTTCTGAGACTTCTATTAGTCCCCACTATTAGTCCAAGGCCGAGTGTTCGCTAAACGAGTTAATCGCATTGTCAAAACTCAAAAAAATAAATTTCTGGTGCCAAAAAAGGCTTCGCTGAACGCTTCTTAGGCTAAAGTTTAAGGTTTATGCTTACGATACTAGCTAAAGAATTTTTTTTTTCAAAAAATTCACCGCTTAATGACTCCGCATACTACGAGACTCCTTCAGGTTTATTTCCGAATTTTGTTATTTTTATGCCTAAACGGTTAATTTAACGAAAATTCATTCATCGACAAAATGTCCTGTTCCGCATTTTACACGATGCGCTATAAAATAATTAAGTTTTTAATTTGTTTTTATTTTCATGCTAGGTGAAAGACGACGTTCGTGTTCATCAGGAGAGGTACTCACTGCTCTACGTCCCATACCCGTTCATTATACCGGGTGGAAGATTTCGCGAGTTTTACTATTGGTATTGCGTTTACATATATTTTATTTTTGAATTTTTAATTTTACTATATAATTTTATGATTTTCTTGGAACGATTTTTTTGTGTAATTTTTTATTTAAAATTTCTGATAGACACTGGTTTCTGCCAATTGGTAAAGAATGTTTATTTCAAAAAAATTCTTATTATTTTTTCGTTTATTTAAAAGAATTATGTTTTGGTTATTGACCAATTTTTTTCGTTTAGGGACACATTCTGGATTATAAAGGGCCTCTTGTTCTCGGAAATGTACGATACGGCGAAGGGCGTTATTATGAATCTCGTGTACATGGTAGAACAGTAAGTATATTCACTTTTCTCTCAATTATTTTGGTCTTTGGACAATGGCGCATTTAGAGGGGACCTTGCTCCTCTCCCCCCACCAAATTTCTGGGATTTAAAAAAAAAGTAAATTGGAGGTAAAAATTGAAATTTTTAGTTTTGCCTGTTGCTTCCCGAAATCATAGATGTTTTTTTCCGAAATATTATAGACTTTTTTTAAATTTTTTCAAGTTTTTTTAAGCTGATGTTTTGCAGGATTTTTTTACTCAATAGAAATTTTTGTTATTAGAAAAATTTATTGCAATTTTTAGTGGTTGGTGCAAAATTGTTTTGATTGGGTGATTGTACAATTTTGTTTTTTAACTGATAATTTTGTTACATTTGATTTATATTTTTGTTTGATTTTTTCTGATATGCATAACTGATATTGCATGTTGATTTTTTATTTTATTTTGGTCATGGCTTTGTGCCGAACGGTGGGCGCGTGTATTATTTGATTCGAACACAGCCGCCGCTTCTCACGCCAATGGTCTACGAGTACTTTCTCGGCACGGGCGACTTGGAATTTGTCCTAGTAGGATTTTCCACTTTGAATTTTTTTTGGTATGCTAAAATTTTTCGACCTTTGGCCGAACCTTTTAGAAAATTTTGTTTTTGAAAACTTTTAGATCTCGTAACAGACGTTGAAAAAATTTTGAGTCAAAATGGGCCTACAAAAATTTTTTTAATTTATGCTTAAAAAATATATTTGTTTTATTTAAAAAAATAACATTTTTGAAATTTAAAATTAGTCTTTCTAGCAAATATTTTAATTTTTGTTAACATTTGTTATCGGGAAAGGAATTTTTTTAGGAAGTTCTGCCAGCCCTGGAAAAAGAATTCAAATTCTGGATGGCAAATCGAAGGCGTTCTTATTTGGATCCAGAAACGGGGAAAGTACTCTTTCCCTTCTTTCAATATCGCGCCACGACAAAGGTGCCGAGGCCGGAGTCCTATCGCGAAGACATGGAGCTGGTCAAGGATCTCAAAAATGATTGTACTATTTTATATAATTTTTTATTCCTATTTATGTTTTTTATGTATTCTGAAAAAAAACGAAAAATAATTTTCTTTTTAAATTATATACGTTTATAACTATAATTTCTTCAAGAAATGTTTTTTCTAGCGGAAAAGGCGGAGATTTGGTCGAACGTCGCGTCGGCCGCCGAGACGGGATGGGACTTCAGTACGCGATGGTTCGCCCAACACGGCCCCGAAATGCACAGCATGAAGACTATCCGCACCTCGTCCATTGTGCCCGTCGATTTGAACGCGTTTATGTGCATTAATATGCGAATTCTTGCGTCTTTCTATGAAATATCGGGTAATTTTTACAAAGGAAAATTCGCTGCGTTCTGGGTCGGGCCCAGAGGGGCGGCCATGGGGGGGCAGGTGGGTCAAAAAATTTCAGTTATGGGTCAAACTTTTTTTGAGAACTGATACACCCGAAGGAAAACTCGCCTCGTCGAGAACGTTCAAAAACAGGCTCAGTTTTGTACCCTGACCAAAACTGGCCGAGTTATAGCGCTTTGAAAATTTGAGGACCTTTTTTTGGTCTTGGCCCCCCCCCCCAATTTTTTTCTGGTTACGCGCCTCTGGCTACACTCATAAATCTGTCTACGATAATAAAAACATTTCCAGGCGATTTCAAGCGAATGATGGAGTACCAAAAACACTACGAGGAAATGAAGCAGGAGATGAAGACCTTGCACTGGAATGAGACGGATGGTGTATGGTACGATTACGATTTGGAGAGAGAGGTATGCGAAAATCGATCTACATAGATTTGTTTTCGCATACAATCAAAATTCTCAATTTTCAGGTTCATTCCAACTCGTACTACGTCTCGAACGCACTTCCGCTCTACTCGAAGTGCTACGACGACAGTGATGAGGACATCATCCCGCATCGTGTCTACGCTTATTTAAAGGTGTGCAATTATGAAGCACTAAAATATTTTTGTATCCATGATTTCGGAATTGGGGAGGGGGGGGGAACCACCAAAGATTTTATCTTAAATTTTGCCGAGATTCAATAATGTATGTCTCCGATTTGCCCTAAATACAAGGACGGTAAAAGCTAGCAAAAAAATTAAAAAACTGTGGGTTATGCTTTGCTTCGTCGTAGGCAGTACGTCGAGGAGATTAAACTTTACTTTCCCTTCCACTAGAATTCCGAATAGAATACATTTTATCGATCGGTTTTGCGCAATGATACCGAATACGATATTCATTTTGCAAGTAAATGCCGAAAATTTTTGGTTTTTTTGGCCTTCAAAATTCAAAAACCACAAGGTGGACCAAGATAGTTAATTATTTACTCGAAATTTTGGTTATTGGTTATTCCCCCGTTGACAAAAATTCTACTTAGTTGAATTTCCAATGGAAAATTCCTGGTGACGCCACCGGTCATGAGCTTTTTTTCAATGAATTATTTTTGTAAAATTTCCGATTTATTTTCAAAATATTTTAGCGCGAAGGTGTGCTGAACTTTACGAAAGGAATACCCACATCGTTGGTGATGGGCAGCGTTCAGCAGTGGGACAAGGAGAACGCCTGGCCACCCATGGTCCACATGGTAATCGAGGGCTTTCGAACCACCGGCGATCACATACTAATGAAGGTTTAACGAATTTTTAATTTTTTGAAAAGTTAAATTCCACATTTCGCAGCTAAATTTTTCGCTATTTGCAGCTAAATTCCATATGGAAGTACAAATTCTCATTTTTGTTTTTGCATAAAAATTATGCTTTATCCGTGAGTGTCAGAGCCAAGAATTTTAAAAATTTTTAAAGGCTGATATTTTAAGGATCGGGTATCAAAGTTAATTGTGTTTTTGTAACGCTTTCATTTGACATTTGGCACTAAACATTTTCAAAAAATTTCAAAAAATAACTGCGTCCCTCTCCCAACCCGCTCCTGTGCCCGCTCTGGCTTACCTCTAAATTCGTGTATTTTATTTTGAAAAATTAGGCCGCCGAACAAATGGCAACACAATGGCTAATGGTAAACTACAAATCCTACATTAGCACATACGCGATGTACGAGAAGTACAATGTCTCCATTTTGACGGAGGGCTTCGGCGCCGGCGGTGGAGGCGAGTATGAAGTTCAGGTAGAAACTTGTTTGGCTTATCCAGTTGCGTATTAGAGGACGGGGGAGGCGTGCGCATCGAGGAAGTCTTGCAATTTTTAAAATTAAATTGGAGATGAAAATTAAAATTTTTGGCAAAAAACAAAAAGGCTGCCCAAAGGCTTGGCAAAAGACGTTACGAAAAGGAAACCATTGCGGGGGGAGGTATTTGCTAAAAATTCATCATTTTTTGTACATTGGGACTTTTTGTACAGCACCCCTTCTAGCTATTCCCCAGATCCCACAGCTATTGTATTGTATACTTTATTTTTTGTTACGAAGAGTTTCTGATAACGCAAAGTTTGATGCTTTGGAAAACTCAACAAATTTTTGAATTTTTCTTTGGTATCCTTCGCACAATTTCTCATTTTTAGAAGGGATTCGGCTGGACGAACGGAGTGATTCTCGACCTTTTGGACAAGTACGGCGGTAAAATATCCGTCTCAAGCACCTCATCACCAAATCCTATTCTCGGTCTCGTGATACTGGTAAATGTTGTTTCGCTGCTAAAATTTTTCTTTACGGGCTCTCCATAAAATTTCTTTAATTCGTTAGGTTTTTTATTTTATTTTTTGAATGTCAATGTTTTGTATATTCTACATCTTTTCTGATTTTCTATATGTTTTTCCTCCGATTCGTAGGCCTATTGTTTTGTGTCAATTTCTTAAACTGCAAAGCCGGTCAAATTTTTATAGAGCATTTTTTTACAATTTAATAAACTTTTTAAATTTATTTCGTTTCTTTAAATATTTAGCATTTTTAAGCTAATATTAAATTGGGTTTACCCGACTTTTGCGCCCCAGACATTTGCTCCCCCAGATTTTCGCGCCCCAAAAAAAAGTATGACATTCACAAAAAATTGCTGGGGCGCAAAAGTCTGAAAAATCGGACATTTGCGCCCCGGATTTGCTCGCGGCGCAAATGTCTGCTGAGGATTAAATTGAGCTTAACATATTGGAGAATCCAAAGTCAAACGAATGTTTGTGTAATAATGGCTTTTCTTCTAACTTGTTGGGAACACATAATTGTGGTAAAGCTAAAATTCAGTGTTGGGTCCGGCTCCGGACGCGGCTCTCAACGAGGCGAAGAAGCCTCCCGGTAGCAGGGTTGGGCGTAATTACGGATTACGAAATTAGTGTTTTTGATCCCGTAATTACGGTTTTCTCAGAAGAATATTAAAAATAAATTTTTTGATAGCCAATTACGAAATTATTTCGAATTACGACTACGAGAATAATTTTTCGTAATGACGCCCAGCCCTGCTCCCAGTAGTGGTGTGTTGGACGGAATTTCGGACATTTTGAGTATCTGCAAAAGTTAGGCTACCAATTTTCAAAACCAAATTTTTATGATACCGGACGCCAAAAAATTTTTTTGCGTCTGATATTCGACGCATGACAATCTAATATTACAAATCTAATCGTTAAATTCTTTTTATTAAATGAATTTGTATAATAAAATTAAATATTATTTTGAAAACTGATTTTTTTCCACTTAGTTTTTTTTAAATAATTCAACTTTAAAAGTGAAACATTTTCCAGTTTCGAAAAATAAATTTTTTCCATCAACCTTTTAATATGACTTTATTATATAAACAACTCATAAAGTCCAACAGTAACAAAAGAAAACAAGAAAGCCGGAGACGATCGGGGGAGGGCAGATATGGTCTACGTGTCCTCTTAGACCATGCGCTCGATAAGCTTGTTGATTTGGTCCTCGCGGTTGCCGAAGTCACCACCCTCGACGAAGTGGTTCGCCTTCTTCGTGAATCCACCGACCGGATTGTTGAGTTTGAAGGGCCATAAGAAGTTGGTGACCTGCTTGAAATTCTTGCCGGCCGTGTAGATCTCGTGTATGATGTCCTCCACGCAGATCACGTTGAATTTGCCTAGAAAAAAATGGTCAAACACATTTCCGATGATGTACATATCTCATCGACACAATGGATTCTAGTTCTCTACATAAATTGCCGCAAAAAGTCACTTCCCCGATTTGTCTCAACCGAGGGAGTAGAAGTAGAAGGGGGGGGGGGCAGCGGAGGTCAAACCACCCGGAATCGGAAGTCATGATAGTAAACAAGAAAGACGAACGCTTGAATTTTTACAGTTGCCCCCTTCCCCTTTTTGTCTGGCTACGCCTTGGAACTTGCTGACATCACTGAAAATCTCTGGAGATTCATTTTTGACAACATCAAAAAAGAACCCGCGAGCCTCATAATAGATCCTTCAAAGAAAACATCATAAAATTGGTGGGGGAATTCTGTCGAAATTTTATTGAAAAATGAAGAAGAATTGCATTAATAAATCAAGTCCAAAATTTCTCCAAAAACCCCACCCAAAACGTCCTCAACGATGGTGTTGTTGGTGATCGCGATGCGCTGGCCGTGGATTTTCGCGAAGCCGCGCTTGTAGACAAGCTGTCGGATAGTCTTCTGGCTGGGGTAGCCCCACGCGATGTACGGATCGGCGATACGCAACATTTGGATGGTCGCCTTGTTCAGCTTGATGAAGATGCCGTTGTTGATTTGGCGGAGTCGAAGGAGTTGAAGCACCTAGAATTTTTTAGTTACTTCAAAAAATGATCGGAATTCGTCCTGAAACACTACGCTCGAAAAATTGCAAGAGTAAATCAGTGGCGGGCGCAGAATTTTTTTGTGGAAATTAAAAAGGTCACATTTTTGTATAAAAGCATTGTGGTTTTATACGATTTCATTAAGCTCTTTTGGCACTAAGTTTTTTAAAAATTTCCAAAGAATCACAAAAAAATCGGAGTTTATGGTTACAACTTTTTTAGGTTTATTTCGCCCGATTATGGCTTGAATGTTATTAAGAAGCATATTACAAACATTTCCAAAGCGCGGAAAGACGTTTAGAAAATGTTGGAATTTCTTTTTTCAAAATTACCTAAAATGGGAATTTAATTAAAGCCTAGGAAAAAAGCCTGCTTTACTATCCTCTCCCCAGAATTTCAATTTTTTTTTGCATTTTCTAGAACTAAATATATCGAGGTACAATTCGAGAGAAACTTTGTCGCTTTAAAATAACTCACGATGATTTAAACTAATCAAAACATGCATTTAAGCATAGCTAGCAAAAAATTAAAATAACTCAGAGTAGCGTCCAAAATTGAGAAGACCCGTCAGACACAAACCAACCGTTCGGCGCAAGAACAATGACAACGAATGTGCGCAATAAACACGGACAAAACGTCTTGAAGCCAAGAGTTTTTGCGTCAAAAAAATGAATTGCCAATAGCATTTGTTATCAAAAATTGAATTAGACACGGACAAAAGTATCGAAAAAGGTAACCCCGCATGTTAGCGCCAACAATTTGAAAAATAGTTTTAAAAATTTGATATATTCTACCCAAATTATTACAGTTTATTTTCTTAAATAATTGTATATATGGTCATAAACTCGCTAGCGCGCCCTAATTTTGTTTGCTAAGCGTTTTATATAGTGTCTAACAACTTTTAAAATCAATCCAAGCGTGAAACAGTTAGTAACCGTATTCTCGACTTTAGCCAAAAAATCTGCATGGAGGTAGCAAAAATTTCTCCATGATTCATCTTCAAAATTGTTTTCCATGTAAAAATGGCGAAAATTTCGACTAAATATAATTATCTTTAACTTCGACACTTTGTACAAAGCAAATTTTTGAATTCGTTGTCCGTTTTGAGTGGAAATGCCAAGAACAATTGGTCTTCGATCCTTCCAGGTCGACAAAAAGTAAAAAAATCAAATTCTTAAATCAAACAAAAAAATTTAATCTCAGCACAAAGCAAAGTTTCTTACCTTACGCGGTCGCGGGTGAATCTTGTTGATACCTCGAATTCGCACGACGAACGCGATCTTCGCCTCCTCGGGCACGTAATAGTTGCCGGCCTTCTTCGCATCGCGCTTCAGCGCCAATTCCGTCTTCTGCTGCTTCTTGTACTCAAGCAAATACTGCTCGGCCCGCTTGAAGATTTCCGCCTTTTTGGCTTTTGCGGCCTGGAAATTTTTTCATATTTCTTGACAAAATTCCAAATGTTCGGGTAGTAAGTTCATGGTGCATCGGTCCATTGGTTTTCGAATGTTTGGGTGATTGCCCTTAGCGCGCCAGAAATGTCATTCCGACAATTTTGTTCTTTCTATCGTGTATGACACTTGAAAGTCTATTTTTTGGGCAATTTCTGGTGGTGACCACATTAATGTATTATTCCAAAAATTATTGTTTCAGGCCAAAAAACATGTTAAGCTTAATAAGCCACAACCTAGTGGACATGCGATAACCATCCTGGATTTTGAAGGATGGCGCGCAAACTTTAAATTTAGAGGTTGAATCATACATGACACTTCCAACTTATATTACCTTGATCGTTGAAACCTTATTTTTCAATTTGCTGGCGTGAAGCGCGGCGCGGATCTTCCTGCGCTTCAATAAAGTCTCTGGCACAGCCGGGAGTTTTTTCCTGAAATGTTTTCACGTTAATTAAAATCGCCAGACTACGAAAATGCAAAAAAACTTACTCAACCATTTTTGACGAACGAAAAAAAATAATAACCCGACACTGAAAATAAATTAATAATGTAACAATATTTGCTTTACATTCTCAAAATTGTGTAAATCTGCCAAAAATACAGAAAATCTTTCGGTTCTCGGAAATATAAGGACATTTTTTTGTGGGGCGCCAACCCAGGGCTGCATCATACCGCAGCCACAAAAATTCAAGGTACCGGGGGAATATCAGTAAAAAATTTTGATTTTGACTGAGGGTCTGACGGGTAGAGTCAAAAAAAGATTGACTTGGATTTCCTGAAAGCAATGGACAAGCAACGCATCCAACCCATCTCCCCCAATCGAATTACGAAAAAATGTTAACAGTAAAAACGCAATGAAGACGGAAAAATTGCTGGTTTGCGTAAAAATTAAAAAAATCTTTGATTTGGGGAAAGCGTATGCTGGACGGGTACGTCGGCAAAAAATCCATGCACGATGACCACAACGGCGAAATATTTTTTCGGTAAATATGTAGGTGGGGCCCCGGACTCGAAAATTCAAGGGAGCCGAAAGTTCTCAACGAAAGAAAGGCAAAAATTTCAGCTTTTGGGCAGAGAATTTCACATAAATTCTTTTTCATTACTGCGACCGTAAAACATGAAATTTTAAAAGACGTCGTTGCGAGACAAAACACGCCAAAATCATATTTGAAAAATGTGAAACACAATCTTCGCCAATCGATGCTGACGTGGTTTGTGCGTACGGCCGACCGACCGGTGCTCTGGGATTGTGAGTATGTGAATGAAAAATGGTGGATGATTGAGTGAATGTAATTGTATGGGGGATTTTTAACCGTTTTCCACACGCCGATTGTCCGTGTTTGCCGGGCGTGCGTTCGCTCTCCCGCTTGTGATTATTGTGTTGATGATGAGGAGAAAGAGGAGATGTTAGGTCTGACTGCGTTGTGTGTGTGCGGTGAAGGATAGAGGCGAAAAACCAAATGACTTTTGAATTGATGGGGTGGATGGAGACAAGGCAATGGGAAACGGATTCATATAAACATTTTTAATTTTTTCTCGTTTTTTTTCTTCGTCGGTTTTGCAGAAAGAATCTGTAGTTGGTGCCTGTGTTCAAAACGGAAAGAAAATTAAGCGATTGCCACGGTTCTTCTTTTTATAGATTGACGATTAAAAAGACTGAACTAAACAAATCTAGACATGGGATCGCGCGACGACGAATACGATTACCTTTTCAAAGGTTTGTTTTTAAATTTTTGCCTCAATTTTTGAGTGCCGTACCGATAGCTTCAAAAAATTTTCATTTCGCTTTGAAATTTATAATTTTTTAGTGGTTCTTATCGGAGACTCTGGTGTTGGAAAATCGAACCTTTTGTCACGTTTCACGCGCAATGAATTCAACTTAGAATCAAAATCAACAATTGGCGTGGAATTTGCGACTCGAAGCATACAGGTTGGTATAGGCTTTATTCAATGTGCTGTTTTCGTAAATTTTTTTGATTGGGTGATCGAATTTCGATTTTTAATAAGCTGGAATCAATAGGATTAACCTTAAAAGTCGATTTTTTTATGTGGGTTTAAGAGCGTTTATTTTACATTAAAAATGATTTTGAAATAAGTAAACGGTTTTAAAAATGAATTTTGAAAAACTGTTAAACTAACTTTTAAAACTTTTTTTTTACAATTTTTGTGACCTTTATAAAATTGGCAGGTTAAATTTGTTTGCAAAGTCTAACAATGAATCATGCCTTTTATTCATCAAATTTTTCAACTTTGACACAAATTGAACTTGTTAATGAATTTGTTATTTTCAGGTCGAGGGAAAGACGATAAAAGCACAAATCGTGAGTGTTCTTTTACAATTCTTTCTTTTTTTGCATTGTATTATTTTAATTTGCTGGACGTTATTTTAATTTGCTGTATATTTCTTTAAATAGTCTGTTTGGGTTTTTATGTATATTTCTTTAAATAGTCTGGGTTTTTATGTGACATTTTTTAACCGGATTCAGATTTTTTAGTTTTAATTTTGTATAACTTATTGCTGTTTCTAATCTCTATTTGATTTTTAGAGGATTTTCGTTCAATTAGAAAACAAGTTTTGATTTGAATCGTTTTTGTACCATTTTTACCACAATTGTTGTTTAAACTTTTCAGTAAAAAATGGCTTTTTATCGATAAGTATTTATAACGTGACTGCAGTGGGGGAGTATTGGGGCGGGAGGGGTTGCTGAAGAAATTTTTAATCGTTTTTTTTGTCGAATTTTTTAATGACTAGTGCCAAAAGAAAACTCGTCGAAAGCATTCTAGAAGAACCATTGATCTCTCAGATCTTTATAAACAGAAATATGAGCCTTTGAATGTTTGGCTTCCCTCCATGGAAAATTTCTCGGCCCGCCACTGCGTGATTGAGAACCTTTTTTAGTGGGATACAGCCGGTCAAGAACGCTATCGCGCCATCACGTCCGCCTACTATCGAGGCGCGGTGGGCGCGCTTCTCGTCTACGACATTGCGAAGCACGTCACCTACGAGAATGTGGAGCGATGGTTGAAGGAATTGCGTGATCACGCCGATCAGAACATAGTGATTATGCTCGTTGGGAACAAGAGGTAATTTTTTTTACTATGAGTAGGTTTTTAAAATGTGAGAATTTGAACAAAATGAAAGTCTAAATTCATTTGGAACTTTTTTTAAAGTTTTTCTCTTGAGTTGGAAAAGTTTGCTCGTTTTTCTTATTATTTGAAATTGTGCATTTAACATTTTAAAAGACGAAACACTTCAAATGTTACAATCAGTGACAAGCCGACGGAGGTTAGGGAAGAATTTTTAATGATTTTTTTTACAAATTTCGATTTTAGAATTTTTTAGTATCAAAATAAAAAGCTTGCGAAAAGCGTTCCAAAAAAATTTTTGTTCAAAAACTTTGAGCACCAATCTCTGTAAATAGATTTTTTTTTAATTTTGAATGTTTGGCTCCCCCATAGAAAATTTCTGAGCTGTTTACGTTTAAGCTGAAAATTTTAATATTTGAGCTTAAATGTGTTTAACTAGAAAGAGCTTACCATCTAGGTTTTTGTAAGTATTTTTTAATTATGATGCAATAGGAAACATTTTTCAGCGACTTGCGTCACCTTCGCGCCGTGCCTACCGATGAGGCGAGAGCGTACGCGGAGCGCAACCAGCTCTCTTTCATCGAGACGTCGGCGCTCGACTCGACGAACGTCGAGGCGGCCTTTACCAACATTCTCACGGAAATCTATCGATCCGTGAGCACTAGGCAGGTGCCGCCCGACCGGATGGTCCCAATTCACAGCCAAAACAATATCACTTTGTCGTCGACGAACGACAACCAAGGCAAGAAGCAATGCTGCGTGAACCTGTGATTTGTTTTTTCTTCATTTTTATGTCTCATGGGGATGGCTTTTTATCGCTTTTTTTCTTCGTTTGTGACTTTTTTTAAATGTGTAAGGAAGAAAGAAAAATTACATGGGTGATCCACTCCGGTCAGTCAAACTTTGAAGAGGTGGTGAAATTCATAAAAGCATTTTTGATTTAAAAACAATTTTTCTATAACGAGAAATCCCGTTATTTGATAGTCTTAGAACAGACGTCAAAAGTTATTTATGGTAGGAATATTAGAAAAATTGATGTTTGAATTTTTAGTGTTCAAAAAATACGCGTAGAAAATGTTTTTTTTTCTCTCCAAATGCGTCCGAAGGAAATTGCAATTGTTCCCTATTTCTTTTGCTATTGACTTGATTTTTTCACATTTTATTTATCTATTATGTCCCTGACGAATCGAAATGAACAGTAGTACGAAATAAAATCTAAATAAAGGTAGTGAAAAATTTGAATGCTTTATATAAATCTCTCACTTATCATAATTACTTCTCCCGATAATATTTCAAATGATATCTGTGGCGGCCCGAGCGCATAATTTTTGTGTTTATTTCGGCAATAACGCAAATGCAATTCCTAAACGTTTGCTAGCTTCTTCGTTCATCTGAAAATCGAATGGAAATTTCGTTTTAGTGGGCCCTTTACTAGGGTATGACTCTTATTCCTGTGGCTCTGATCTAAAAGCTAGCTGTATCCTCTTTGATAAAATTCATCAATTTTTTAATTTAAAATGCGTATTTAATTGTAAATTCCAGTAAATTTTGCATTCGGTGGGAGCTTTACATAATTCGGTCAAAAACCATCAAATTTTCGATTGATGTTGTCGTCAAAACAACCTCCAGCATTAACGAAAAGTTGGGTCCAACCGATATCATTTCCTTTCTGAGAATCATACAAAATTCCTGTAAATTATTGGCGTCAATTTCGAGGAACATGCAACGTTATTTTACAAATTTTTTCCATTTCCAATTCTTTACAATAATATCTTTTCCCCACACATGTTCGTTCTCTTTTTCGTAGAACTTCTTCTTCCTCCGAAAATGTTGGTATATAAATTTGTGCCTATGAAATGACTGGCAATGGGTTGGCGGTTATCAAAAATATGTTGATTACTTTTTCAAGTTTGATATTTATTTTTTGAATGTTTTAGCGATGAATCGCTTCTACAGCGAACCTATTGTTAACAGCCAAATAACAATTGAGACTTTGTTTTAATTTATCGAAAGTTTATAAAATATATTTTGATCAATAAACGCTTTGTATACAGAAAATTGCACAATTCAAAAATTCATGTGCGCATTATGAAATTTTGTCTAAAAGGTGCAATAAAAAAGTAGAAAAAATCGATTTGAAAACCTCAAATGTTTTATGGAATCACCAGCCATGAAAAAAGCTTAATTTCCCCTTTCACAAGCCGGTGGTACCAGTGCTGCAGTCTGGAGGCGTAGCCAGAAAAAATTTTTCGGGGAGGACCAAGACATTTTTGAAGGGGGGCATAAAATCAAATTTTTTATTGGAAAAAGTGAAAAATTGTTTCATTTTGGGGGGTGGTGGGCCACGACCCACCTGACTACGCCCCTGCCGCTATCCCATGAATATTTTTTGCATCTAATTCGCCCCCTCCCCCAACCCTTCCTCAGCTACGAGCATTAAGGATACCCACCAGGGATGTGAAAAATTTTAAGTTCGGAATTCCGAGGCTGAAAAACTTTTCTCCCAGATAGCCCCATACAATTTGGATGAAGGTGGATGCCACTGAATGCCTACAATGGGGGAACGACATTTGCGGAACCGACATTTGCGCCAAAACTAAAAACCGACATTTGCGGAAAATTCATAAAAATTTTTAGGCTGCCTTAGACTTTAAAATAAGCCTCAGTCTTAAGCTTAGGCTAAGCCTCAGCGGGACGAAAATGTCGGGGCCGCAATTTTAACATTTATTTTAACACACATAAGAAATGAAAGATGAAAAAAAGGATTTTTTTTACTTTATTTTTTGTAAAAAATTTAATGAATTTTCCGCAAATGTCAAATCCGCAAATGTCCACGGCGCAAATGTCGGTGCGCCCTACAATAATTGCTATACAAATAACTTCTATTTCATCGGCACACCGACATTTGCGGACGAAATAATAGCAAATTTTTTTATTTTTTAAAATTCTCAAAAATTTTTCAATCCTTTTAAATTTTTTCCACTTTGTTCATTGATTGCTTAATTTTTTAAATTTGCAAAAAAATCTCGAAAACATTTCAATAAGTTTATGCGCGCTTCAATACCGTCTAATGGGAAATAAAATAGATCACATAGATGAATAAACTGTTTAATGAATATTTTTAATTGTACTTATGTGTGGATTCGTCTTTTACATTTTTTGTGAAAATGAAAGTTACGTTGATTCAGTTTCAAACATAATTTTAAAATTACAATCACTTATTGAAATGTTTTCGAGATTTTTTTGCAATTTTAAAAAATTAAGCAATCAATGAACAAAGTGGAAAAAATTTGCTATTATTTCGTCCGCAAATGTCGGGTCACCATTTCATCTACTTTTTCAAAATTTTTATATTCCAATTACTGTATTTTTTCTTTAAATATCCAATTTACTTCCGCTTTTGCGGGCAATAAACACAAAAAATTTTTATTTTAATAATAGAAAGTTGGCTGAAATTTGAAAAAAATGTTAACAAAATTATTTTAAAGCTCATAAAACATTTACAATGAAAACAAAAGATGTTTTTTTACCGATTATCTACCCACAAATTATTTATGCTTTTAATATTTCCAAGAACTAAAATTTTGTTTTGTGGTTCTAAAACTCATTGAAATTTCGCTAGAATTGCAATTGAAAATTAAAATAATTTGCGGACAGAGTTGATCAGTAAAAAGACAAAAAAAATGAATTATTCAAATTAATTTCGGTATTTTTTTTGTTATAATGAAGTTGGGTGAAATATCAAATAAAACACATAAAAAATGCAATTTTAAGAATGTTTTATATGGCGGAGAAAAAGTCGTCAAAATCTGGAGACCCCTTTTCTAAAAAATTATATGGCAGTGAAGATGCTTAAAGCGAATCGAATGAGGTAGGGTTGAATGAATGAAACGATTTTTTTGGAATTGAACAAGATTACAAACAGTATGTTATTTACAATTTTTCGATAAAGAAAATATAAGCAAAAATAGAACAAAAATTATTAAAACGTATCATTTTGATCAAGTTAAAGTATATTAAAGTTAGGAAACATTAATGGATTTGAAGAGTGAAATGCCAGCTTTCGAAAATACGATATGCATAGATCCCCCCGCTTGGATCCCTCACCGCGCTCATGATGCCATCCAAATTAAGAAGCATTTTTTTGTTTATTTTTTGTGAAATGGTCAAATTTAAAAATAGTCTGGTTAAGCGGAACNGCGCTATCGAGGGCACACCGGAAAAAAAATGCATCGGTTAACAAAAACACCCACGCAAATGAATGTAAATAAAGAGCACCATAAAGACCCTCGACGCTTGTAAACAGAAAAAAGCCTTTAAAAATTTCATTTTGGCCCCCCGCGCATAGAAAAATCCTGGGCCCGCCACCGGCATGGGGAATCCAAATGAAAAAACATGAAAAACACTACAGAAACAAAAAATCACTAAGAAAAAAATTTTGGTAATCCGTGAGAATCGTTTTTCCTCTTGAAAAATATTTGCAGGGGAAAAACATGGGAAATCGAAAAATGAACCACAACAGCAACAGATTCAAACAATCATGATACAATTTCATCGAAATACAAGATACATATAATTGCCAATCGTTGTCTTTTATTCAACCCTGAAAACTTACAAACTTGTAAAAGCCTTGCCCGGCGCGTCGTCGGGCGCTTTCGGCGGCCGTCGCTGTGTGTCGGGCGGCGGGAGCGTGCAGTCGTTGATGCTCGCCACCAGCTCAGCGCCGGTGGTCGTCAGCGGTTTCTGGTAGCCGAGACTGTACCCCGATCCGGAATAGATTCGGCGCGCTGACGTCTCGTCGAACGCGCAGATCGCGTAGGGACGTATGTAGCGGCCGTCCGGCACCAGCCAATAGTCGATGGCGCCCCAAGCGCTGAGGATTTGAAGTTGGGCGGGATCGACACGACATTGAATGATGAGCTTGTAGGTTTTGCCCTAAATATGCTTGTGAAACCTCATAAAAAATTTTCCAGTATCAAACGTCAAATATGTACGAAATACAAAAACCACCAAAAGTAGCTTGAATATATGACGAAAAACTCACGTTAAATTCATAATCGTGCGCATACTGTAGAGCGATATTCGGATTGTTCGTACAGTAGATGCCCTTCCCGTACGCGAATCGAACGCCCTTGTCGAGGCGAAAGCCATCACGCAGAATGTCGAGCACGTTCAGCTCTTTTGTGCCGTGGTAAGCCACCGGCCACTCGTCGACGGTGGCGAGACCCTTGAGGCCGAGCCATTTGTCGTCCTCGTATTTTCCAAGCGCCTAGAAGCGAAAATAACATATTGGGAGCTTTTAATTAAATTTTTCAAAATATTCAAAAAATCATTTTTTATAAAAAAACATTAAAAATGTTCATAACGATAACATATGATAATGAATCAAATTTTTATATTACATTTTTTTAATTGGTTTTCATACTGTTCATAAAAATCGGGAGCCAAAGAGGTGTTTTTAAGCGTGTCTTTAAAACTCTTCGACGAGCCTTTGACACCAAAAAATCATAAAAAATTCTCCAAAATATCCATAATTTAATTCCCATGTTATTCAAAAATTTTTTAAATAAAAACATAAAAAAATTTTTTTTTAATAAAAACATATAAAAACAATTAAAAGTTAAATGAAACATTTAACTCCCCCCCCCCCTTCCCCAACAAATGAATTCATTAAAAAAAGATAATTCGTTTTTCGGAAAAATTTTTTCCCGAAATTCAACAACATTTCTTATACATAAACAGTCAAACCTTGATGGCAAAGCGCATACAGCCCAGCGGCCGTCGGTATTGCATGCCGCCGCGGTAGCGAATTTTCGCCTCGCTCTGCATAAAAAATAAAACGTTTAAAATTCGCAAAATTGAAAATTCTATTTTTTAATTCAATTAAAGTAACTCAAAATTGCCGAGATTATTTTCTACCAGTGGTGAGCCCCAATTTCGACTTTCCCGTGCTTTTCTGGATTTCCCTAGTATCTCGTCAACCGATACATATGTCAGCGGATAGCCCATTAAAAATTATGTCGATCTGTGTAATCAAAAACCCAAACATGTCGCAGTGCTGTCTGCGATAGAAAGAAGTGCGGAAAAATCGAAATTTAACTTTAGCCTAAGTTTAGAAACTCTGATCCCCGCGGAAAATTTCTGGGCCGGCCACTGTTTTTTCTAATAGATTATTTTCCGACAATCTGCCGCAAACACTTTACAAAACACTTCAATCCACCAAAATCAAAAACAAATTTTCCGATATATTTTCAGAAAAATTCCTCCAAAAACCTACCAAAATTCCACGAAAGTCGGTATTCCACTTGGGATCGAAATGGTTTTCGTCGAGGAAGTAGGTTTGGATGAGACCGGTGTAGTAAGTGGCCAACTTCATTCTGTAATAGTAATTTTCGCGCTTCTCGATGCCGTAGAAGCCCAATTCGTAGTCCGTGTCGTCCAGCTCCATTCCCTGTAGAATAAAGCAAAAAATGAAAAAAATCCCAATCCAAATATACCGAGTAAAATTCTACGCCAAAAACCATAGCAAACTTTACTTTTTTTATTTTTAAATAAAAAAGACGAAATTCCAGCTTCAAAACAATTAAAAAAATCAGCAAAAATTTTAATTTTTAATTACATTTTATAACAAATTTAAAAATCATTAAAAAAAATTTAAAAATAATTAAAAAAAAAGGATCTGGGCGAACAGGGCTGAGCGTAATTACGAATTGTTTGGTGTACGGTGTACGGGCATTTTCGACTTTTTGAAAAAATTTCATTATAAAATCCTTCAGAAATTCATGAAAATTGCTATAATTAAATTCTTCTTTAAAGAGACCTTTTTCCTTCGAAAAAGTCTTTTTCGAAGAAATATTAAAAATTTGATTTTTTTGTTAAATTTTCTGATAGTCAATTACGAAATTACAATAATGAAAATAATTTTTCGTAAATATGCTCAGCCCTGATCTGGAATACGAGCCATTATAAAAATGGCGTTATTTGGGTTTAAAAAGTTTTCAGATATAAAAATACGAATTAAAAACCAATTATAACCTCGTAGAACAGAAATTGCTCCCGCATAGGCAGATCGGTGATCTCGCGGATCTTCGACTTGAGAATGTAGATGCGCATATCGGCGCGTACGCTCACCGTGAAGTGGTAACCCGCCTGGTCTTCTATGCTAAATTTGTTTTTTGAAAATTAGTGGTAAATCCTCCTAAAAGACTTTCTAAATATTCCTGCAAAAAATTGCTTTAGCTTAAGCATGTTTCAAAAAAATTCACTCTTCAACCAACTTCAATTCATTCACTTAAAAAAATCAAAACTGTTGGTGGCCTCCCACGACGCGGAAACTTTGAAAATTGGTAGTACTTTGACTTAAATCCAAATTGGCCGCTAAATTGATGAATACTCCCCCGAATGGTTTTCCGTGATTTTTAAATGTTTTGGAGCCCCCCCCCCCCCACATTTGCCACCCGATGGTTTCAGAGCTATAGATATCCTAGTTTTTGAGAAAAATTAAGTAAATCGGGTTTAAGTAAAGCTCGACCAACGATCGCACATATTTTCGATTGTAGCCTGAAAGCTACGATACCTCCGAAATCTTCGCCAAATCGCGACTCCGAGAGTAATTTTGAAACTCATTTTTTAGTCGGATTCATTTGGATTCAAGTCGAAGCACTGATGGAAGCCAGTGGTGCTCTTGGGAGAAATTCAACCTCGCCAAACTAATCTGTTATCAGGGCTGCGATCACGGATGAATCATGAATCATCTTCGATGATTCAACTCATTTGAATCATGATTCAAATGAATCGTTCCTCAAAATAGGGCTAATTTCAAGAACAATTAAAATTTTTGATTAAAACTTGATAATAATTCTCTAAAACCATACAATCGTGCAATAGTTTTATATTCCAGTTAAAAATTTATTTCCCTAAGGTGATTTTGACAATGATTCATTTGAATCATGATTCAAAAAATGATTCAAGTCACAGCCCTGTTTGTTATACGGAAGAAAGAAAGAATTTCCATGAGCGTTTCAAAAATATACCCTTAAGTTTGAGCCCCCTTGGTCTTTGTAAACAAAAATACAAGCTTTAAAAGAATACAATTTTTGGCTTAACACCTCCTACAAAAAAATTCTGAGACCGACGCCATCGGTTTCAGCCCAGCCGATACGCCTAATATAAAACGGAAAACTTACTACAAATCGAAGGATGTGCTTGTGGACTCGTCGGCGGGATCTCTAAACAAAAAGAAATTTCATTTGTTCAAGAAAAACCGTCCGGCAACGATAATAAGCATTTTTTTTTTAACAAAAATCAATTCAAGAGAAAAATCCATATAGACAAGAATATTTTGCAAAAAATCCATCACATTCGCCATAAGAAAATTCCGTTTATTTTTTAGTTGAACAAAATAAAATTAAAAAAGAAAGACAATCGAAAAATATAAAAAGAAATAGACAAACTCACTGCATCGCCAATCTTCTCTTATTGACGTCCACCTCCTCGATCTCATCGTCACAAAAGTCGAAGAAACCGTCCGCTTCCTCCTCATCCGCCTCAGGGTCATCCTGAACGGAAGCAGATAGTCTCCAAGAATTATATTTCAAGCTCATAAAAATGGTAGTAACGAATAAATTATTATGATACTTCTTCAGTTTCCCCGCACCCCGAATAAAATTTAGAACATTCCTAAAAGTTAGGGGTGGCTCGGGACCACTTATTCCAGCCATACTCGCATCGGCGTGAAGATTTTTGAGTCCAGCCAGGCTCGATAAGATGTGGGAAAAAAGTGAGCCCGAGTCACCCCTAACTAACACGTTCAGTCCCGAAAGTAGCTCAAAATGGTTTTAGAATTTCTAAAAACTATTAAAAAAATATCCAAAAAGTATTCAAGACTTTATGAGTTGTAAAAATGGTAGTAACGAATTAAAGTAGTAATAAAAAAAAATATGATACTTCTTCAGTTTCCCCGCACCCCGACCAAAATTTGCACTAGAGTCTTTGATTTTTTTCATTTTCTCCTCCTCTCCAAAAGGTTAAGGGTGGCTCGGGACCAGGGCTGAGCGTAATTACGGATTACGAAATTACGGTGTTTTTGACCCCGTAATTACAAATTACGAATTACGAAAAAGTGGCCGTAATACGGTTTTTTGGTGTAGGTATTTTCGACATTTTCTGAAAAATTTTCATTACAAAATTCTTCAGAAATTCATGAAAATTTCCAGAATTCCACGAAAATTTTTTCCAATTTTTCTTTGGAGAGGCCCTTTTTCTTCAAAAAAGACTTTCTGCGCATTTTCAGAGAAATATTAAAAATTGAATTTTTTTAATTAAAATTTTGTGATAGTCAATTACGAAATTACGAAACTACAGGGTTTTTGAGCCCGTAATTACGAATTACGAATACGAAAATAATTTTAATAATTTTTCGTAATTACGCCCAGCCCTGCTCGGGACCAATTATTCCATGTGAAAGCGTGAAGATTTTTGAGCCCGTCCAAACCCGAAGAGGTATGGCAAAAAAGTGTGCAAAAATGGTTCAGAAAATCTCAGAAGTATTCAAGAATTTTTGACTTGTAGAAATTCGGTCAGCGGTGAGAGAGGATGAAGAATGGCTAATATTATACATAATAAATACATTTCTATTAATTCTTAGACTGGGCTCAAAATTTCCTCTTGATCTTTTGCTGGTTTCTAACAACGCCATACCCGACTATCGAAAACCACTTCGATATCGGAATGCGGCTCTTCGATTATCTGGACATCCGAATCGTCGTCACCCATTTTGTTCTCTGGCGTTCTTCCAGCCTAGGTCTCCATGCAAGTTGTCGGTTTTTGGAATGATCCGCCACGCTCGGTACTTTCACCTAAATTTTTTAATGAATATACTTAAAAATTTGCGCTCAATTTTTTGGGTTTTTTCGTTTAGATCCAACGTTTTTGCGAAGCTGTATGGCGGCGCAGTTTCCGTCCCCAACTAACGTCTTTTTTCTGGTATATGTATGGTACACAAGTAGTGAGACGGATATTGTATTTTTCGATTTAAATAATTTCATAAATTTTTTTTGAGAATTTCCAGTATATTTTTTTTTCAAAAAAAAATTCAATGCAAATTTTTTTTTCAAAATTGTTCAAATAAATATAAAAATTATTCGTCGACTTTGAAATTTTCTTTGCAAAAATTATACAACTTTTCTGGTACAAAGACAAAAAGCACTATGCCAAAATAATAACAAAAAATCAAAATAAAATTGGCTGGTTGGTTTTCTACTGCACATATGGTCCACCTTACACTAAAAGTGTGCGTAGAGCAATTTACCAAACTTTGAGAGCTGATTTTCTGTATATAGAGTTTATCGACCTCGCTGACTACGAATTCGATGTCTATTTTTAACCAAATTCTCATTTTAAAACACTTTTGGAAAAATTGGGAAAATAGTGCGTGAAATGAGAAGGAAGTAGAGAAAAAAGGAAGATTTAAAATTTTAAAATGTAGGTGCGCATTTTTGCACCCAGGGGTTATCGAATATGCTGATTTCGAATTTGAGATTAGATTTTTGGCCACGCCCCTCCAGGTTACTGTAGCTGCACTTAAATACTTTTTCAACCACATCTCAGCCGAGAGTTCTCCAAAAATTTAGAGATTATTGTCATTAGATTCCCTTTGTCGAGCTCTTTCGATTGCTATATTCATTTCTGAGATTTCATTAATTTTTCAAAAAAATTTTTTTTCATGATTTCGAAAAGTACGGAACTTTTGAGCGACAGAAATCACCGAGAAGCGTTTTTTTCTAGAAAATTTATATAGCAATCGATTCCTCTAA
>SAUE01000259.1:7474-30678 GCA_009724625.1 Deladenus siricidicola
ATTCCTCCGTCGATGATCATTTGAATATTGTCCTGCTCGTCGGACGGCAAACTCTCAAACTCTCGCCAATAGCTTAAATTTTTCGATTATGCAGACGATAAATATTCGATCAAAAATATCCCGAAAAATTACCCTTTGCTCTCCGGCAAATTTGTTGGAAATCGAACTTTGTACTCGTACTCCAGGCACTTCACCAACAGCACCGGATCCTCGGCGTTGCGAATAAGCGGGCGTGGACCCCAGGGATGTACCACGTCGTCAGTCATTAAACTCAACGGTAGAAGAACTGGGCCTTGGAGCAAAAAGCTAAAAAAATTTAATTTTGTAAATTAATTATTTTAAATAGCATTACGTAAAAAATTAGTAAAAATATTTTTTTGTAAATTTATTCGAATTTGGTACCAAATTTTCAGTTGTTAGAATGTGAAACTTTCCGATATTAAACAATATTAAGCACGTCAATGGAATAGTAAATGACCGTCAAACTTTTAAATCCATCATCAGAGGCGTAGCCAGGGAAGGAGGGGCCATGCCCCCCCCCACCAATATAAAAATTAAGTAAAATTTTTTAACTTTTTTCGAAGTAATAGAATTTTTTTGTTCGCCCCCCCCTCCCATCAAAATTTTTTTTACTTTTGCGCCACGCCGGAATTTTTTTCTGGCTACGCCAGTCCATCATCCATAAAATAGCGATGGGGAAAAGTTATTCACCCTTCGTGGTTGTAGAGCGGCAGGGAAGCGGACGCAATTCGATGAGCGGTCAACATTTGCTGACTGTTGATGAACAGACTCGGACTTGCCAGATTCGCGTTTGGCGTGTTTTCTGTGGTCTCTTGCACAAACGGAATTCCGCGCACAATGAAACAAATCTGAGATTCTCGTGGTAAAGAGGGAATTAGCGCCTCGAATTCCGCCTAAATCAACAAATGTATTCAAAGCCAAGAAATTTTTCAGAACCCCGCCATTCCTTTACTACATTAGAAATTCCTAATGTATTTGCCAGGTGCGCCTTTCATCTGACTACGCCAATAGCGTCGCCAGAAAGAAGTGAGAGGGAGGGAGCAGAGGGAGAAATTCCCCAAATTGAAAAAAATTTTCTACTTAAATTCGTTCCCCATGAAAAATTCCTGGTGATGTCACTGAACTGTGCCTATGTTGTTAGTGCCTTGGATATTTCTATACATAAAAAAACTAAAAAAATCAAAAAAATATATAAAATCCAAATACCCAAAAGGAGAAGAAGACATAAGTGAAATGATATTTGGTGACAATGGGACTGAAGTTGCTCGACGCCATTCCGTAGGACTTCGGCCCGTACATTAGGTGCGCCTCCACGAAAAAGGCTTGGTATTTGTTGTGCCAGGTGCTCGGAAGATTGTGCAAAGTCTCTACGCTAATCAGGACCTTATCGCTGCAGAGCGAGACGTCATGAACTTCGACATTCTCCTCCTCCAACCTCTCCAAGTTGTTGTTCTCCTCTATACGAGAAATTAGATAGTTTTTTATGTGCAAAATAACAAATATATTTTCCACCAACAATCCCACATTATTCCCACAACCATACCCGTTAACAAAATTATTGGATGTCCGATGTGTACCACATTTAGCATTAGTGTACCACCCTTAGTGCTATACATATGTATGATCTTTAGCATTTATTATAGTATTATGTTTGTGTACTTTCTTTTCGAAAATTCTCCTGCTTATAACAAAACATTCAAAAATCAAAAAAAGGAGCAATTTTCAAGCCTTTAAAAATTTTAAAGCTTCAAATTGTTTTCAAAATCAACTCGGAAAAAATCTTATAAAAATATTTTTATACTATGAATTTTTTTCAATATCTTAAAAAAAATCTTGACAAATCCCTATAAAATGTAGATAAAAAATCACCTATTAAGCTGGGCGGTACGGAGAAGTCGGTCAGCACCGACCGGCAATACATTCGCAGAAGACGTTGGACGGCGATGATGATGCAGTGAACGGAGTGCTTCAGCAACTCCACGCTATTCTCGCGACAAAACGAGTCGATCGCCGAGATGAGATCGAACGGCTGAACGTTGTTCATAAAAGTGGTCAGCATTTTCAAACTCTGCACGACACCCTGGCGCAATTTTTTGTCTGAAATAAATTTTATAAGAATTTGACAGCAATTAAGCAAATAATAATAATAATAAATTGCTCAATTAATAAAAGAAACAATTCAATAAAAACGTAGTAGAAAACCTTGAGGATTCGAGAGACATTTGTCGATGTTGTTCTCCAAGGTCGCTTTGAATGTTTGGAAAAAGTCCTGTGTGACTACCGGCGACAATCGCATAGAACTAAAAAAATTTACACCATCATTAGAAGCAATGGCAAGCGCAGAAATTTTCCATGAAAAGCAAAAGACAAAAGCCAACAATTTTAATTTTAAAAATCTCATATTTATACTCATATTTAAAGCTCATATATATTAAAAAGTTACTCCATGGGGGTAATTGCCTAAGCAAGCATTTGGCTCCCTACCAGGGATGTGCGTAATTACGAATTACAAAATTACGAGGCTTTTCGCCTCGTAATTAAGGGTTTTTGGTGTTTCGTTCACTCACTTTTTAATTCGAATGCCGCCAAAATACTGTACTCTGCCAAGTTAGCATAACATTCCATAAAAATTTAACATTGCATAATTCCAAATTAACCAAGTCTTTATCATAAAATGGTAAGTGAAGTGAACTTCACTTTACTTAAAAAAATAAGAAAAAATAAATTTGCTAGCTAACGTAGACGAAAATAAAGTCGAGCTAATTGAAATTGAAATAATGTTGGTCCTGGCACGAATTTTTTTTCAATTTCTAGTAACATTTTTCCTGCTCTAACAAGGAATTGTAGTTCGACTTCACTCTTACTTTACGTTCGGACCACAGGGATGCTAACATTGCGGCTTTTTGGAATTGTCTGCAAATTGACTTAAATTTGCAAATGAAATTTCCGAAATTCATTCAAAACAAAATGCCAATAATTCTGCTTAGGACATTTTTGTTCGAATTTTGACTACTACGCGCGTAAAAAAATAAAAATTCCGACTAACGGTATTTTTGGAACGTTTTTAAAACATTTTAAAATTTTCAAAAAATTTCTCCATAAAGAGGGCTAGCTACGTTGCCCTACACCCGTTGGATGTACACCAAAACTTGAAAAATTGAACTCCACAAACTATAAGACAAACAAACCTCTCCAAATTTTTCGTACAATCGGGCGGTTGAGAGAGCCGTCGTTTGCCCACCTCCAGCTCCACGTCGCGGCCCAGCGAAAGATAGCGGCCGACGAAGGGATGCTTTCCGATTTCCACCGACTCCACCAGAAATTCGTCCGAGCCGTAGACTTTCAGCGCGTATTTCTCTAGCGGAATGTCGTCGCCGTTCCGGCGAATCTCCTCCTGCGACAACAACCTCAGCAGAACGTCGACGAGAATGTCCTCGGTCGTACTTTGCACATCGCACGCAAATTCGAGTTTTTGTGGCTCTTCCGGCGTGTCTCGTCGCCAACTAAAAGTTTACCGTTAAAATGTTAAAATCGAGAGAGAATACAAATATAATAACAAATCGTAATGATGGCAAAAAACCATAAATACAGAAATATGTATTACATCAATTGTTTGGGTGTTTCCCGTCATCATTCAAGTAAAACAATTTGAAATTTTTTTCTTTTGTTAAAATTTCATAATGAAGGGCAACCAAATTTCTTTATGTGGCGTATCCAAGATTTTAATGAGAAGAAGCCAAAAAAATAACATTTAATTTTGTGAATGAAAAAAGACAAAACACAAGAATTTCTCTGAGGGACGTCCGCCTGCTTTGATCACCTACTTTGCTGATCACCTACTTTGAACTACGATTTCACACATTTTAAATTCATTATAAAATGAACATATGTAACCGAGCCCGTTGCCAGAAAAAAATTTCGAGGGGGGGGGCCGATTTTTTGGGGGCCATAACTTTTCGTTATCTGCCGGAGAGGGCCCGGTCCCCTTCGCCCCCTGGCTACGGTCCTGTACGTATCTATAAGAATTACGTACCTATCGTCCTGGTAGACGACCAATTTGATGCTTTCCGCCGACGTCGTAAAATAGTCGACGAATGGCGAGAGAAAAAATACATTCCTTTTCAACTCATTCGCATTCACGCTCAGACGTTCGCTGGCATCGAGCAGGAGAGCTCGCTAAAAATTAGGAAGCGAATTGCAATTCATATATTATTTTAAACACAAATCAATTAAATTATTACCGATCAATTCACGGAATTATATGTATTGTTTAAATTATTTTATCTTGAAAAATATTTTTTGAAACTTTTTTCCCCGCAGATTTTAAGCAATTTTTGTGCCTAGCCCAGGGAACGTCATTTGGTCTTAAATTTCAAGACCAAAAAGAAGAAGAAAAAAGTAAGCTTAACAGTTTTTCGCCACTAACAATGTCAAATTCGGGAATGCAATGTATTTCGGCAGATTCCTCAGCTCTGTCTGTGGCTATGAAATCATGCATAGTATTAGAAATTCTGGGAGCCAGATCGTCGCTCTGCGAAATTAATAGCAAAAATTGGCCTTAAATTTAAGACCAACTTTAGTCTTATACATATAAGACCAAATGACGCTCTCTGGCCTAGACGAATGTCATGCTTTGATAATAGGCATTTTTGTTCATTTCACTTGCGAGAAAAAGGAACTTACTTCAGCGTAAAAATCACACGTAGGAATTGGAGTGACGTTCAAGTCATCACACGTAAGCAACCGACTCCGATCGAAGCTCAACTTTCGGTCTTTGACCTTCAGCCGAGAAGCAACCAACGTGTCATTTGTGGATTCTTCGTGCTCCGGCAATTTTTTCGAAGAGCTCTCTTCCGCCAACCCGCCGCCACCCAACGGCGCGGCGGCGAGGGAAGCCGCTCCGTTTTGGTAGGTAGTTTTGGCATATAATGGATCGAACTAAAGAGTTGTTATGAAAATATTTTCAAATACGTCCAACCTTCGATTTTTAGCTAAGTAAATAAAAAATGTTTAATTGAAAAATAAAATAAAAATTTCAAAAAATTAAAACAACATTGTTTTGAATGAAATGTTTTAATGATTTTTTTCTAGGACGGGGTAAAGCCTAGTTTGCCCCCCCCCTCAAAATTAATAAAAAATTTATGTTTTCTAATTTCACGAGCTGATCACGAATCTGATGTTCATTCTGCGCGGAAATGATTTTTTGACCAGTCCAAATTCAAAAATTCACGGGGGGGGGAGAGGACAAGGTAAATATAATCGAGAAAAATAATGTCAAATTAAATCCAAAGAAAAATTTTCGGAAGAAAATCTTTTTTTTTTCAAGCAATAAAAACTATTTAAGAATAATTGAGCAAAAATCACAAAATTATTTTGAATAAAATATTTTTCAAAAAAAATCATAAAATCAAAGTAGCCAACCTCCTCCATGGTCATCGACTTTGCGCTTCGCAATCGCGGTGAAGACTGAAAGTCAATCAGATCCCCGTCCGTGGATGCCCGAAACGGAATTTTCAGTGGAGACAATTGCAGCGACGGTGGCGATTTTTCGAACGAAACTTCCGGTCGGGACTCCTATTCATAATATTTAATTAAAATACGAAGTATACGATTAGCAAAAACAAATTCCTACCGTAGAATGTGAAGTGGACGGTAGAAAAGGATTCGTATTGCACAGCGAGAAATTGCTGGGTGATGGCGAAACTATAAAACATTTTTTTGTCATTTTTTATTCAAATCAAAATTTAATTTATATATATAATAATATACAAAAATAATCCAACTTTTTTATATTTAAATTCGCTAACATACGGTTTTTACGACTCTGTAAAATAATAGAATTTAACTTAAAAATCAGCTCAATTCTTGCTTCAAATAAAAAATGGCCAAAAAAGTAACAAACCAAGAATACCAAAAAAATTTTTGTAAATTCAAAAAAAAAATCAAAGAAGATATCATCCTAATACGATACGATTATTTACCTTCCGTTCGAGACAACCACGGATAAAGCTGATTTACATGGTCCAGAGATCGCTGCTGTGATGATTGAATTAGCGCAGCATTGTAGAAATTATGCAGAGAAAGGTCGGAAGACGCGCTAGGACGCATACAATTTCTGCAATTAGTGGCTTTAGAAAAAGGTTTGCAGAAAATTTAATCAGTGGCAGAGAGGGGGGGAGTAGAGAATTCCTTCCCGCTCCGCACACACTGGCGTGTCAAAAATTTCGGAATAAAAGGGGGCGAATTCATTATATTTTTGCGAACGAGGAAAGGAAAGGGCAAAATCCAAAAATTTCAATTTTTACCGCTTCTATTTACTTAAAAAGTTCCAAAAAAATTCTCGTAAAGGAGGCATGCAACCCCATCCCGTCCACCTCAGAATTTCTTCTGGAATTTTTGTTTCCACATCAAAAATTGAAATTTTTTTGGCTGAATTCCCCATTTTTTACTAAAAATTTGCCACTGGTTTAAAATGGGAATTATAAAAAAATGTTGATAAAAAAATTAATTTTATTAAAAAATGTGTGAAAAAAAAAGAAAAAAAACCCATTTCTCGTAAATCCCGACAAGAAAACATCGAAAAAAAATTTAAAACAAAAAATCGTCCAAAAAATACCTGTCAGGCGGTAAGTTCTGAGCGTTGAAGAGACTTTTTATCTCCTCGATTTGGTTGTTTCGCTGCAGTTCCACGGGATCCTCGATCATCATCAGGTCGCGGTCCGCGGATTTGCGCCTCTCCTCCTCCTCCAAGAACGTCTTTCTGGAAGAAAAAATAATTGTAAATTTTATTTAAAAGCAACCGAAAAGCTAATAAAAACTATAATAAAAATGGTTTTAGAGTTTATAAAAATTATTTAAAAAATCTCAGAAAATATTCACGAATTTTTGGCCTGTAAAAATTTAGTCAAAGAGAGGGGGGAACTGCGCCGAAAATGCCAAAATTTAAAAGAAAATGTAATTAAAGAAAATTTTAAACAAAATGTACCTGCTCAACTCCAGCGCCAGCTCCAGGTCATTATCCACACTCCCAACCGACGGTTTTGCCATTTCATAAATGCAAAACTATAAATATTCAAGCAAATTATTAACCAGCCTATAGTTTATACACCATCGCCAATATGAACACCGAATACATACATATACGTGCATAAAATGGTTGTAACACAAATAATAAAAAATAAAATTTTATGCAAATAAAGTCAAACAAAAAAAAACCATCGGAAAATGACATAAATTATATTAGCATAGACATTTGATTTGGATTCAAAAACGAAAAATTTTTTTGATTTAATCTCGCAAATATTACCATCTCGCCAAAAATTCACCAAAGCCAAAGCAAATAGCAATTCAAAAGTGTAAATTAACATAAAAACAATGAGCAATTTTTTTTGGTTTAGAAGATTGCGGTCATTGTGCATGACACACCTCGAAATGGCTCAGTTAGCGTTGTTCACAATTTTCGGCAAAAGTGACTAGAGTATTGTTGAACACTTTTATTATTTTCAACACCTACGACATTTTTATTTAATTTTCAGTTATTTTCATGATAAATTTCGGATAAATAATGTTTTGACATTCATGATTGATATTAATTAAATTACATCCATACCCGTATAGCGAAAAAAAATTCGGGAAGGCAGACGAAAAAAGGACCTCAAATTTTCAAATTCTCTGAATTTTCGTCATTCTGTCTCGAAATTGAGAATTTTTTATTTGTAAAGGCAAAATTTTTTTGAGGTAAAATTTTTAGGCGAAAAAATATTTCTAAATTCCGAGAGTTGAGGGGGGGGGGATCGAAATTATAATTCCGAATTTTTGAAATCCTACTACAAATTTTACAGCACTGTTTTGCGAGCACTTGCATTAATTAAAATATTTTTTTTTCAAAACTATTTAATTAATGTAGAGGCAAAACATATGAATGGCGATGAACGGATTCGCATCTTCGATCCTCACGCGGATTCAGGATATTGTCGGCACAAATTCACAAAACCTACCCTCATTTAGCCGAGCACAGAGCAACCTCTCCTCAACGCTAACGGCACCGCTGGCCGTCATAAACGCACAGGTTGGAGCCATACATATATGTAATTCCGATACCCCTCAGCCCCTTTAACGACCCTTCAATCCACCATCACTAAAAAAGACTCAAATGCCTTTTAAATTATAATTTCATTGAGGCCCACAGCGCGCCAATGAGTGAAACCATTTTCTGTTTCTCTGCACTCTCTCGCCTCTCTTTTGAAAATGCTCTAACTCAGCGTGGGGTGCACCGATTTAGATCAACTTTTTTTGAAATCCTCTAAATTTAACGTGATTTCCGATGCACGTAACCATCTTCCATAAAAATATGGAAAATATTGAGATTTTCTAAAATTTAATTTTTACGATTTTACTTTTTTGACCGTAAATTTTTAGTTTCTTAACCCAAATCAAAAATTTTCTAATGCAAATTAAAGATAATGATGTGCTCTATCGAATAAAAAAAAGTTTCAACGATTTCCTTCTAAAAAAATGGCTTCTAAAAGAAGTTGAAATAAGAAAAATTGAAATTTTTCCATATATGTCTTGGTTAAAACATGGAATTGAGAAACGGACGTCAGATTCAGAATCAGCGGAGCAAATCACCCCAAACTGAATAAAAAAAATTCCACAATTTCAACACAAAAAAAACAAATTGCTTGAATTACGGAAATGTGGCATTTTAAAGCAAATATTTATCCAATAGGCCACCAATTTTCGATAAATTTTTTGTTTCAAATTTTGTTCAGAGTTGGCGCGCCGTGAGGCCCTTCTTTGGTCTTTGGTTACACTTCACATTCCATTTGGCAATTGGAGGCCTTTTTCTGTCTTTGTTGCATTTTTGCTTTACAAATTACTCCGTAAGGCGTAAACCTCTCACCCCCTATTGGGTGGCCTTCAACATGCATGATTCTTCCCCCTTCTTCAAGGCTTCTGTGTGAATGTGAGCGCTTCAAATTCTAGGACCGAAAACTGATCGAAAAATGCTATCGTGGCATGGACGGCGTCATTCACCTGTGCCGTCAGCCGGGCTTAAGTCTCAAAAAGTCGCCGCCTTGCATTCTCGACATTCTGCCGGAGATCTACAGCGCGTTGGACACGATCTTTAACGCGAATCCCGACATCCTCCAGTCCAATCTCTACCTGCAACTTTTTATGGACAATTTGTACGCGAAATGCAAGCAGACCATTCGCATCTTCAAGGAGGACCGCGGCAAGGTCTTCGACGAGGCGTCCAAGTCTCGCCGCAGTCTGACGATGAAGGCGCTCGTCTTCTCGCACATGGCGTCCGAGCTGCACGCCCAGTTCCCCACTGATGGGCACTTTATCGGCGATAAATTCCGCATCACCAAGAAAGAGGCGGCCGAGTTTTGGGCGAGCTCTTTTCAGAATAAGTTGGTGTTTTTGGTGTTATTCGAATTTTTACTTTTCTTTTATTTTTTATTTTTGTCATTTTATTTTTGTATTATTAGGTTTTGTTCGGAAAGTTGTTGCTTTTTCATTTCGTCTGCAGATGCTTTTTTGTATTGCTGGGGAAACCTGCTAAGATACAACAAATTTGCATTTAATTCTGCACAAGTTCCCCTTGGACTTATCAGCGGGTTTTTCCACAAAAATCAAAACAGCTGAGGAAACGAAATTCAAAACAATTTTTTGAACAGCCTAATACACCAACTTTCCTTATTTAAAATCGTTTTTATTTTAATTTTTTTTCACTTGTTGTTTTGTTTTGGAATCGCAGAAACACACTTGAAAAAAAGATTTGGCGAAATGTTTTCACGAATTGAGAGGTTCGTGCGTGAACTCGACTTATCGACTTTTTTGAATCAATAATTTTTATACTAGTGATTTGGCCCACAATTGAATTCATTATTGCTGTGATTTAATGCTCTCTTCAGGTCGATAGTGCCGTGGGAGGAGTTTCGCGACCAGTTCAACAACGTTCATCCGGTCAGTTTCGGGATTGAGACACACGCTCTCAAGAACACCATCGATTTGACGTGCAACGATTTCATCTCTAACTTCGAATTCGACGTTTTTACGAGGTTTTCTAATTATAGTTTTGGTGATGAATTGCTTTTTTTGCTCAATGTTGTGTGAACTATTTCGAATGTTTTTATTGTAATTTTTATCATTGGAATTTTGGTACGTCATATTTGTATGACGCATGAAAATTTTTTTTCTTTTTCGCGATTTTTTCCTTTCTTTTTCACCCGTCAAAAAAAAATTTTTTTTTACCTTGGTCCCCCCTTTGGTCATTTTTTGGCCTTCGGCCATTTTGCGCGATGGTTCTAATTTTTGACCCCGTGTGATGGGGGGGGGGCGTCCGACCCCCCCCTTGCCTGACTATGGTATTCAGTATTGTAGTCAGGGATAGAAGAAAGACTGCTCTTCCCGAACCTAGGCTATATTTTGTTCAATTTTTGGCTACATTTTTGTATTTTTTAAAAATTTAAATTTCGTATACGACTTTTGGCGGTTTGCTTTTATAATTAAGTTGAAAATTTGCGATTTTTTTGTTTGCGAAATTTTTCTATAAATTAAATTTTTAAAATTTGTTTAAAACAAAATGCCAAAGATTTTGTTTAGGACTTTTTCTTTCAAATTTGGCGCATTTCGCGCTCAAAAAAAATTAAAATTCTTATATTTTCTATGTCAGGGGCGTAGTCAGGGAGCGGACAGATGCCCTCTCTCGAAATGAAAATTTTTTTGGAGCAAAATGGTAACTGATATACCCCTCAATAAAGAGCTCGTCGAGCGTTCGATAAACATACTCAGTTTTGTCCACTGACCAAAACTGGTCGAAATTTCACTTGAAAATGGACTTTGAAAATTTGAGGACCCTTTTCCGAAAAATTTTCCAGTTAAAAATTTCCCTCCCTTCTCGAACGTATTTTCTGGCTACGCCTCTTTTCTATTTCTAATATTTATACACATTTTCTAGACTTTTTCAACCGTGGCCGACGTTGCTCAAAAATTGGCAAGTGTTGGCCGTCACCCATCCCGCCTACGTCGCTTTTCTCACCTACGAGGAGGTGAAATCGAAGCTGCAACAATTCATCAACAAGCCGGGAAGGTACTTTTATTGTTTTATTGATAAATAAAATTATTTTTTTAATTTGATGCATTTGCACTTTATAATTTTTTTATTTGTCTGAAAAAAAAAAAATAATTGAAGGAATTTTTCGAGAAAGTTTTTTTTTATAAAATGTTAATTTCGAATTGATATATTTTTATTATTGAATTTTTTTATTGTAAATTAATGGATTTGTAAAAAAAGTTTTTTTTATTTAAAAAAATTCTTTTTAATTGCACTTTAATTTTTTTATTTGTTTGAAAATTGGTAAAAGAAATTTCTAATGGAATTTTTGAAATTGTTACCCTTTTGAGAAGGTAATTTTTGGGTTTTTGGGACATCAAACAATATATTCTTTTGATACTGGTACTATATTATATGTACGTAGTTTATTTCCCATATAGATTTTTCACATATTCAGATACCCTCCTTTCAAAGTAAATGTTAATTTCGAATTTGTAGTGATTTGTGAATTGATGGATTTGTAAAAAAAGTTTTTATTTTATAAAAAAATTTTTAATTGTCTGAAAATATTACAAAAAATTTCTAATGGAATTTTTGAAATTTTTACTCTTTTGAAAAGATTTGTAAGTAATTTTTGGGTTTTTGGAACATCAAACAATATTTTTTGGTTGCATACAAGTACTATTATAGTTTGTCCTCCATATAGATTTTTCACATTATCGGATACCCTCCTTTCAAAGTAAATGTTAATTTCGAATTTGTGAATTGATAGATTTGTAAAAAAAAACATTTTTTCGTTATTTTTAATTTTTTTATAGCTATGTGTTTCGGCTCAGCTGCACGAAACTCGGCCAGTGGGCTATCGGGTACGTGGCGCCGGATCGCAAGATCTACCAGACCATTCCCCACAACAAATCTCTCATTCAATCGTTGGTGGAGGGCAGTCGAGAAGGATTGTAAGCGACTTTTGATTAAAGTTTTGCTGTATATTTCAATCGGTTGAATTTTTTTCTTTTAATGTTTATTTTCAATTTTTCCAATCATTTCTTTTCAAACCTATTTGAAGAGCGCCTTCACAAAAACACTTTTTAGCTAGGTTTTTTATCCGCTTTTTTCACTTCGACCTTTTGAGTTTGTTATTATCAGGTAACCAGGGGGGTAGGTGGCGCCGTGCCCCCTCCCCTAAATGAAAAAATGAAGTAAAATTTTTTCACTTTTCCAGGTAATAAAAAAAATTTGGTTTTGCCCCCCCCCTTCCCGAAAATTTTTTCTGGGTGTTGCCCTCCCCTTCCCCCGAAAATTTTCTGGCTACGCCTCTGGCTATTATACAAGACAAAAAAATTCAGCTACATTTATCCGAACGGACGGAACAAGAATGTGGACTTGTCACACGCGCTCTCCACCCATCCGCCACAAAATCGAATGAAGGTGTCTTGCGAGCAATATCAGATCTACTGCGAAATGGGCACCACCTTCGAGATGTGCAAGATTTGCGACGAACGCAACAAAAACGTCAAATTGGAGCCGTGTGGTCACTTGCTGTGCCGGCCGTGTTTGAGGAGTTGGGAGGTGCAGTTTTCGAAATAATTTGTTAAAAACATAGCGAACAAATAAATGTCACAGTATCATTCTTTTTATTTTGCTGAAAACAATTTTTATAGAAAGAAATTCTATTTAAAATTTCATTTTGCAGATTAGTTTAAGATTTTGAACAATTTGATGAAAAAATTGATTGAATTTTATACGATATTTTTGAATTTATTTATTGTGTACTTTTAGCATTGTAAAGTTTTCACAAGATGTTTTTTCTAGGAATCTGCGGAAGGCAGTGGTACTTGTCCCTTCTGTCGATGTGAGATTAAAGGCACCGAGAACATCGTCATCGACTCCTATCGTCCCGCCGCAACGACATCATCGTCCGGCTCCGTCGCTCGACGGCGCTCAGTACCGCCGGTAATCGACAATCGAAATAAGATCGAGCGGCGAACCAGCAAGCAAAATTCAGAGCAGAACTTAATCGTAAGTTTTAATTTAAAGTCCTTTTCATTTTTTTATCGCTGAGATAATCGATTTAAATCTTGCATTAAGAAAATATATTAGTAGTACAAATAAAAATCCCGAGAAAAAATTCTTGACAATTCTAAAAAAATTATTTTTTTCAGAGTCCTATTGCTTCGGACAGTAATATATCCGACAATGACCACAATCTAAAAAATCCACCAGTTACGGTACCAGCTGGTGTGGAACATCAACAAACGCCACCTGCAAAGCAACAGATTCGTCCGGAAATTCCGCCGCGAGGGACGCCTCCGCCTCTGCCGCCGAAACAGGTATCCTCAGCACAATTGCCAATGCCTGTAGCGTTGAACACTGCTTCTTCCAGCATTCTTCCCACAACGGAAAGTAATGCATCTAAACCACAACTAGCAAACAAAAAGAAATCAATAACAACAAGTACGCCACCCGAACCGAGTGAACATTCGCGGCTGAGGACGGCGACTGTTCCCGGCGACGAGTATCGGCCGTCCACCATTCAACCAGATCCAATAAACACAATATTATTCAATCATTCGGGTATGAGTGTAAATCTTCTCGTTAACCACAACAGCAACACAAGTAGCCATACTCACAACAACGGCGAGGCGTCAGGTGGCGGAGACAGCCATATAATAAGTCAGGCTCAGAACGATTTTCGTCTATCCGCCTCGTTCGACCCGTTCGCTTCCGTGCCGAATCCTTTCGCCGTCGACGGACAAACTTCTTCGCTGCCACACTCGTCCGGAGCGCCGGAAAGCCTTCCACAATTCACTGATTTTATGGAGATGGATCTTACGCGTAATTGAATTTGTTTATTTTGTAATTTTCTCCTTATCATCCATTCACTCATTGAGCTTCCTTCCGTTTATCGCATAATTTTTTGTAACGCATTTATTAGCAATTGAAAATGTATTTTTTGTATTAAATTTTGGAATCTGAAATCATTATTATTATTTATCGTGTTTAGGATGATGATCATTCCGAAATATTCGAATTGCCATACACGTCACGGATCGACAAGAGAAAAGGGGATATAAGAAGAGGGGAATATCCTGAAATCGGGGAAATTAATGTCAAAAAAATTTTTGATGTAAATTTGTAAATGAAAAAATTTGTAAATTGTCCAAAAAAGTTTTTTAATTTATTCGCAGTCAAAATTTAGAGTTTTTCTTTGTTGATCAGTGCATTTTTTCAAACTTTATTATGTGTCAATAAATCAGTAATATATTTTTCATCTCTAAAGACTTCTCAACGCGGATTACGCCATTCTTTTTAAAATGTGATTTTCACTCTATTGCATTTTTAATTGCATTGTTTTTCATCGCCAAAGTTCAACTTATAATAATAATAATCTTCGCGTAGATAAACTCTAATTTATTTTTCCGGTTTGTGTTAGCCATTTTGTTCAATTACATATATTTTGCTCATAAAATAACATGAGTCGAATCATTTTTTTGTGTAATCACCCTAGAATTGTGTAATCTAATTTAATAAAATGCCAATTTATTTTTTTAGATTTTCATTTTAGTTCTTTTTGCTCGCCAAACCAAATTTTCCAAAATTCTAAGGTTTTTTAGCATTTTTGCCAATCTTTTCTGTTTTATCACTTTTTCTTTTGTTTTATTCGGTATTTGCGGGGTATTCATATAATTGTATTGTAAGCTATTGTTGCTAATCGAAGTTTTTTTCTTCAACTAACCTGTATAAAGTTAAATGTTTCCAATAAAATATTGCTATTTTTATGATTTTTTTTATCAATTTGGACAGAGTTTTTCGCATTGGTTTGCGATAATCATGGGATTCGCCTTGCCTTATCAACCCCCAAAAAATTGCGTTTAAATTTCGCATACTAAAGTTTAATCACATTTCTTCAGCCCCCAAAAGACTTACAATTATGCACACCAAACCATAAGACCAGCGCAAAATCCGCATAATTCTTGAGCTATCGCACAAATAATACAGCCAAATTTTGGGAAAACCTTTTTTGTTTGCAAAAACTCTGTAATACATGTATACATTGCTAATCGTCGTGTTTGCTAGAATAGAGACAGTTTCAATCCCCCACCGCACATACACACAACCTGCCCACTTTTTTTATTATCAGCAATACTTTTTTGCTGCTAATTGACTCTAAATTCGCTTTATCAAATTTTCTACAAATTAATTTTCATTGAATTATAACCGTATTTTTACATTCTTTCTTCAAATATGAAAAAAGCGAAGGTTTTCCAATTAGGTCTTATCGGCTTTTCGCTTTTTATTAACGAAGAAATAATACTCGATATTTGATTAAAGAACATATTTAAATTTCTATTTTTCGTATAAATTATACGTTATCGACTGTTAAATTTGGTGGATTTTTTAAGAAAAGAAACCAAAAGTCAAAAAAAAGCTCGTGTTCAGCACTACTTCCTCGATCTATAAACATGCGTAAATTAGTTTCTTTGGTCAATTTTTGGTCTTGAGCCATTTGTGCGTTTTGTACAAATCTGTATAAATTTAATTGATTAATGCGACAATTTCTCCTCACTTTTAATGAACACTATCCTATTTTATTAGTCCAGAATTCGCACGTAGGCTCACGCCTTGTCAAAAAGAACGGGAATGGAATTAGATAGTATTCAATATAAATATGCAAATCCAATAAGAGAGAGTGGACAGACAATCAGATAGAAAAAAAAGTGAAATTCCAATTTTTAATCGTCGTGGCGAAACGTGCCCTATTTTTTCAATTTTTTTTCTCTCGAGATCTCAAACCGTTTGAGTCAAACCGGCATCAAAGTACGTAATTTCAAAGTGTTTACCCACTAGCTTACTTCAAAAAGTTTTGAGGTTTGTAAGTTTATAGAGCAATTTGTTTTGTTTATTCTCGCGATTTTAAACACCTGCCTATCATATTTCGTTTTTTTTGCTCATCAATCGATAACTATTCTTTCGCTTGTTTTAATCAAAACCACCCACAAAAAATGTTTTGGCCGTGACAACGATGAGGACGACGTTGTCGTTACTCGGATAATATAATCCCAACCACCGCGACGACATGTTACACTCGAATGGTTAAACCTATAAGCTTCTTTTCCTTGTGCACACATAACATACACAGAGAAATACACCTAGATTTCAACTTCTTTTTTCGCAGCAACAAATGCATCATCACTTGAGCAGTAGCGGGTAAAAATTGTTTGATAAGTGTCGTGAAAGAGGAGAAAAAGCGCCGAGTGAGTGCTTATCTCTCATCACTATTACCATCGTTTGGAACAAAAATAATCAGCAAAATTTGAGCCAAGAACACATTCCTTGCAGGCGCTTTGTGTGATGAGGTCAGAGTTTGATTATCGCCGTCACATTTCGCTTGTGTGTTTTTGCTCGATTTTTTTATAATGCTGAGAGGAATTATTAGAAGTCTTTGAGACGTTTATTATCCCATTAATATTTTTACTGTGATATTTTTGTTATGAAAAATTATGTTGTAATTTGTTTATTTTATAACATTTCTCAGTTATTTATTCAGATATTCAGGCTTGGTGTTTTTCATAAGAAACAACAAAATTCAGCTTAGGTTATGTGTAGATAAAATTAAAAATAATGGAGTGTTTATTTACTTTGTCCTCCCCCCCCCCAAAAAAAAATAAAAAATTGGATATTTTGTCCGATTTTTTGTCGAACTGATGTTTTACTATTTTCGCAACTTTTAATTTCTCTTCGGTAACGCACGTCATGTATATGTTGGCCGAGTTTTTTTATATACTTTTACATACAACAAACTATATTTTGATTTTTTGTAATTAACTTTTTTAATTTTGTAATAACTTTTTAATTCTGAATTGTGTAGTAATTTGAAGTATGAATATTTTGCCGAGTTTATAGCAAAATTGCCAAATAATGCAGCGAAAATCTTCAGGAAGGGAGAAGAGATCTTTACCGGCTCCATTCGAACAGCAAATACGAATTTTTAATCGCAGAATTAATTCATTCTGCCTTTTTCGCTTATTCTATTTTGATTAGTAGTTACCTACTTATTTGACATATTGTTTTGAAAACAATGAATTAGGCCTGGAAATCGCAGGTAAGAACTTGCACTCTATAATGTATAATCATTGTTTTTCTTTCGTTTTTTATTTATGGTCGATTTTTCAGAAATTATTTACTTACATTTATACTTTTTTGTGTTTGTTTCATCATGTTGCTTTAACTTGATCATATTATTGGTTTAATGACTAGACGTGTTTTGTTTTGCTTGCATGATTGTGTTCAAATCCACTTTTCGTCACAACAACTAAAAGTTGGGAGTCCACTTTTTTTGTTTATCTGCTCTCTCTCTTGTTAACGTTAGGCCCACTCCGATTGCAATAACCTACTCTATAACTCCATTCCTGTTCCCTCACACGATTTCCGCTTTCGGCGAGATGTGAAATCGGAAAGATTCGATTTGCGGTTCCACGTCTCGTCACGATAATTGGAAGTTAACTTTTTTTCTCTGACTGTCTGCTATCCTCTTATTGAAAATCTGCTAATTTTCATTTATCTAATCTCTATTTTCGTTCTCTCACACCAGTTCCGATTTTGGCCGATGATTTGTGATCGAATGATTCGACTCGAATCTTCCGCACTTTTTTTTCGCAAAAGAATATGCATGCTGCGTTCATTGGAATGTTTCAATTTTGCGGAATTCTTTTTCTGGCGTTCCGTAAAGATCTTTGGTTTGCGGTGAAAAAACATGAGTAAATTCGAGCGACCGACTGAAATGTTTACGTGCTTTTATGGCTTTTATTCGGTTGCCTTCGAAAAGCAGATATGTTTGTCTGTACATGTTGTCGAAGAAGAGAATAGGAAGGATGTTCCAATTTTCTGAAGATATATTTTTTGTTTTTCCCACCCTTTTCCTCTTGTTTCCCCAATTTTTCTCAAGTTTTCGACGCAGAGGATTTTGCATGATTGTTTTTTGAATAATTTCTGAAAAAATGCACGTTTTTACGCCAAATGACACTTCTTCAGTTCCTCCCCCCCTGACCAAATTTTTGCTGGTCAATAAAATATTTGAATGTTTTTGAGATTCTCGGAATAGGTTTTATAGGCTGCAAAACGATTCTAGATTACTTTTAGTAACGTCATGGAAAAAAATAAATAAAAGAAAGTTAGAGACCCAAGTGAAAATTTTGATCAGGGGGGAAACTGAAGAAGTACCCTTCAAATTAATGCGCAGACCACTGAAAAAAGTGCGGAATTTCCCTCAAATGCACCAATTTTCTCAAATATACCAATTTTTTCAAATGCACCAATTTCCTAAAATGTTGAAAATTATCCTCCAAACTATCCCTATTTTGCTATATGTAGTGGCATGTTTAGAGGTGGGGAGGGGGTGTCTCCTTTAAGCGATTTTTTAGGCTGGAAAAAATTGTTTGGAGGTTTTTGGATATTGTTCCCGCAAAATTTTTGGTTGCCTCTCACAATTTGCAAAATAATAATAATTTAATGGAAGCTTTTTTGTTGTCTCTCTCGCATTCCGAAATGCTAGATACGTTTTTGTCATTATTTACATGTGCAACGGGTATAGTTTTTCCTGTTAAAGTTTTTCCTTGCCAATTGACTTCATCTCCGATCCTACATAATGCCGTCACGGATTTTCAGAGAGCGAACCTAAAAATGACAGATGGCGAAACGGAACCGCACGAGGCGATGGCGGGAAACGTTGATCCGAAAGAGGAGATAAACTCGCCAAACTCCACGGAGCCGACAGGCGGCGTCGACGACGAGGGCGAAATCCACAGCGACGGCGAGGGCGGCGAAGCCGACTCCACGACGCCGACGCTTTCCGCCGCCGATAGAGGTGCGCGGCAATATCCCCCCATCCATATATAATTGGAATTTTTACGCGTTTAGTGCACAATAGTTTCAGCACGACTATTGAGGAGTTGTTTTTACGGTATTTTTGAAGTTTTAGGTGAAAATTTGCGACTTTTTTTGTGAAATTTATCTGAAAATTTATTTAAATTCGCAAAAATAAAATTTGCAAAATTCATTCAAAACAAAATGCCAAACATTCTGTTTAAGATTTTTTTCGTTCCAAATTTCGGCCCTTTAAGCGCGTAAAAAATAATAATTTCGACCATACCCTCTTTTTTCTGGCAATTTTCTACGGGAAGGGTCCAAATTTTTTAAGGATTCGATTAATCCAACACAGTTTTTTCGATGTGTGGCAAATGCAATCAATTTATAAGGGAATATTTACATTATTTCAGAGACGAATGCGGTCGGCGAAGAGCCAATACACGCGGCGGCCGCCGCCGCCGCGAAGCGTCCACACCAGGAGCTCATCGACTTGGCGGACGACGCGGCGCACGCCGACGACGAGCCGAAAACCAAGAAGTCCGCACTCGAACATTTGCGGAATATGAAGTTCTCGAAGCGCGATCCTTTCAGCGACTCGGCGTACGTTTTCTTCTTCCTTGCTTTATTTTTTGTTTAATTTTTTTGAATTAAGATTTGTTTTTTTTTGTTAAATTTATTTATTTATTTTTTTGGGGAAAAGTCAGCCAGGTATTTAGAGGGAATGCCCTCCCTTGAGAAAATTTTAGGGATTAAAAATTGGAATTAAAAGTTGAAATTTTTGGATTTTGCCGCCCTCCCCCCACTATTCGCAAAATTTAACGATTCGTTGATACTGGGGGGGGGGTTGTCATTTTCCACCGATTTTTTTCTTTGCGTGAATCAAAAATTTTCTTAAAATTTTTTTTGCTTTAAAAAAAGAAAGAAACTTTTGGTTTTTTTATATTCCGTTACAATATTTTTGTAGATAAGCTTGTGTTCAAAAAATTTTTTTCGAAATTAATTTCCAAGTTTTATTTTGTAGGGCCAAAGGGATTATTTAACCAAAAATTAAATGAATTATTAGATCTGAGTGTTTTTGGTAAAAATTTACAGTTCGATACAATATTGCAGGTTTTGGCCTTGTGGTATTATTTTATTTTTTAGTGAACAGATTTATTTACTAATATTACTAGCATTTGTTAAAATTTACTTTATTTCCTACACATTTTTAGTAATCGCGACCAGCGCTCTTTTCGCTTCAATCGCGACTCGCGCTCACCGCGGGAGCGCGCCGCGGCCGCAATGACGAGCGGTCAGGCGGCGGGCGGCACCGATTCGCCAACGCTGGACTCGTCCGCCGCGAACTCGGACGGTCGCCGCAAGCGCTATCACGCCGACGACGATCGCCGCGGTGGCGCCGGGGGTGGCAGGTCGTTTTTTAAATTGATTGTATCTTTTTTATGCACTTTTTCTTGTCGTTTATGTATTTATGGGCTTTGAATTTTTTGACTGTTAATGACGTTCTTTTTCATGTTTTTCATTAAGAATTTTTTAATGTTCTGAGTAATTTTAAATGTTTTTTTAATTTAAGTTTTAGGACAATAAAAATTTTCCCCCTCTTATATTCCGAATAGGCCATTGGCAGATTACGCTGATTTTTTCAATTTTACGTTTTGCATATTTATCGGTTTTGATTTTTTTGTAAATGTTTATTTTCATTGTTTTGATGTTATATTTTTTGTTCAATGTATTTTTTATTTCGAAATTTACTGTGGATCTTTTTTTTATTTATTTTTTTAATTTAGAACTATTGTGATTTGTGGAATTTACAGGTACCGGCGCAGTTCACCCTACTCATCCCAGCGCGTCGTCTCTTCGTCGGCGGACGCGGCAGCGGCGGCGGCCGATCTCCAGCAACATCAGACTCGCCAGCGTTCGACCATGTACTTTTTGATGCAAGGCAACAACAGCAGCAACAGCGGTCAGACCAACAACGGCGGCGATCACCATCACAGCGCCCCGGCGTCGAGCACCTCCTCCTTCTACCAGCACCAGTTGCCGGCGGGGTTGAAGAGTACGCTGGTCACCGTCGGCCACCTCAAGCAGAAGATGGAGTCGCTGCTGGCGCTCAGCGACGACCAGGTCTTCTCGCTACCCGCACCCGACCTAAGGGCGCTTCTTCTCTACGCGGTGGAGATGTCGCTGGAGCAGGACCGACTGCTGGCCGGTCGGAAGGCGCAGTTGAAGTGGGTGATTTGAATGCAGTGGTGTATTGAAGAGGGGGTGTGGTACGCTTCTCTTTATTGAGAATATTTTTGAAGTAAATCAAGGGTAAAATTTAAAAGTAAAATTGTAAATCTTACGTAAAATTTTGTCACCCGCAAATTTTATGTAACGTTTTGGTCACCTTTCACTTCCCATTTCGCAATCTAAAAAGTTCAAATTTTTTACAGGAAAACGAGTTTTTGTGATATAGTAATTAATTTTGTGGTGAAATTTTTTCTCCATGTGATTTTCGATTGATTACTGCTTGTGATTGATCTGTGTTTATTTTTATTTTTCAAACTTGGATTTTGGTTCCCAGATGTAGAAAAAAGCAATTTTTTTAAATTTGATGCAAATGTTTTCTTTGTAGACAGCTCGACGAAATGATCACGAAGGAACGGGGTCTTATCGAGAAAATTTTCCACGAACTGCCCACCCAACTTCGGCCGAACATGTCCGACGTTTTTGGCGGCGGTGTGGGTGGTGAAAAATCGCTCAATTCCAGCTGTAATTAGTTATCTATTATGTTCACTATGATCGTATATGTCAGATTTTCTCATCTAAAATGAGCTTGTAATTACCAAATTGGCGTATTTTTGAATGTAATTTTTAAATATATTTTTGAAGTAGTTTGCTGGGGAAAATTTGTGTGAGAAATTTGTTGAAGACCAAATCAAACATTTTTGATTTTATCTGACATATACGCTATTTCCATTTATTTAAAAGACTCAAAAACTTTATTAACGAATGCGTCTAATAAATTTCTATAAATCTTGAAGTCTAATGATGAGCGTTGCATTCGTGAGATGTGTTGTGATACTTACTTTACCGTTAAACACACCTGGTTTTTCTCTTAGCTTTGTATGGGCTCTCCGTCAATTCCACCACGGATGGCGCGGGCGGTGGTGGTGGTGGTGCTTTGACAGCGGTTGCCACTTCGTCGGCGCCCGGCGCAGCTGTCGTTCAACCGCTGCCCGGCGCGAGTGTCACGCTAGCGCCGTCGTCGGCGAGCGCGACGAATGTGCCGCGACTACAGACGGGGCCCGCGCCACCACCCGCCGTCAACTTTACCGTTCCGCCGCCGCCATTTAGCGAGTTTGTTTATTTTTAAATTTTTTTTATTTAATTCTAAACATATTGAATTGCATTTGATAATTTCATACTTACCTATTTGAAATTAAAAATTATTTTTGTAACTTAAAGTCAATTTTTCCTCAATTTACTACTTATAGGTTGACGACTTCTCAGCCATCGAATCAATTTTCTCAGCCACCGCCACCGGTCGTTATCGCCAATTCATCGGCTCCACTGGCAGTGGCACTCGCCGACTTCAGCTTACCGCCGCCGTCCGTCGCGTCGACCGCCGTTCCGCCGCCTCCACTTCAATTGCCACCGTCGACGATTGTCGCTTCGTCGGCAGTGTCCAATTTAGCGGCAGCGCCAATGGCGTTCACCACTCCGCCACCCATCGTCCCTTCGGCGTTCACGTCGTCGGCGTCCGTCATTTCCTCTACTACGCCAGTTTCAATTCAAGCGCCAGTTCCTGTGAGTCTTTATTATATTTTTTGCTTAATTAATTTTGCAAAATACTCTTTTTATTGCCGTCAACGGAGACGGAGGATAGCGGATTTTTTTAAACATTAAATTTCCAAGGTTAACTTTGCTTATTTTATTTTTTTGACTTTTGTAGGTGAACACGTCGATACCACCACCAAACATTTCGTCAATAGCGCCTTCTGCTAACGTCGGCCAGGCAAATACTTCAATGAAGGTGTCGAATCTTTCGGCGCCACCGCCACCTATTGACTTCTCTCTTCCGCCACCAACGGCGGCAAAGCCCACCGACTCAGCCGCCCCCCTAATGAAGACGAATGAAGGCGGCACTTCGACGTTGACTTCTTCCCATTCGTCGTCCAGTCTCTCGAGCATGGCTGGAGGCGTTAACATTGCCGCGCTAACGCACCTACCACCACCTGCCGTTAGCGAAAGTGGCGGGGGGGGTTTTTTTTAC
>SAUE01000259.1:30688-44436 GCA_009724625.1 Deladenus siricidicola
CATCGAATATTGCGGCTGCTTTAGATCTTTCCGTTCCACCACCTTCGCTGACGCAAAACACCGCAAAAATGGGCGACGCTCTTCTGCACGGCTTACAATCACAGCACGTGAATATGACCACACCACTTCCAAACCTAAGTCAGCCACCACCACAAATGCCACCGAAGGCAGCATCTGCGGTGTCAACGACGACAAAGCAGCAGGTTTCGGCGAGTATATTGGCGTCGGTGGCCGCGTCGATCCAGCAACAACAACATCAGCAGCCGCCGCCCCTGACGAATATTATTGGCGGCGGACGCGGGGGTACGTCGACACTCGCTGCCATGTCGCTGGCAGTGCCGTTATCTCACTTTCAACAAGGTTCTCCGCAACAAAAACAGCCATTGGCAATGGTGAAGCCGCAGTCAATCCCGCTTCAAGCCGGTGGGCCACGGCCATTAATGAGTGTGGAGCATCCGCCGCCGCTCGGTTTTCTCGCCGGTCGCGCAGTTGCCGGAGGCAGCGCCTCGCCGAATATCCGCAGTCTGGCATCTATATCACAGCGTAGCGTTGTCATTCAGAAAAAGCCACTTCAACTGGCAAACAAGCGTGATTTATCGAAGAAAATACAGTCAGTCAAAACAAACGCTGCTGACGTCGAAGCCGCAACCGGTGTGAAGTCGAATGAGCCCACCACTTCTGCTGTCTTGGAAACAGCGATGGAATCGGACATTCCACAAAAAACTAGCAACGAGGACGGGGATACTACGATGGCGTCGGCTGAGAGTGAAGTAGTGGCAGAGACTACGGTGGAAAACACCCCTACGATGGATAACGTGGAAGAGAATACGACGGTAGAATCTACGACAATGACGACGTATATTGTCGCGACGACAGAGACTACTACGACGGAAAACTGCGCAGGTGACTCCGGCGTTTCGAATATGGACGCCGCAGAAAAAATGGAATTGCAACCAGAAATCGGTAATTTTTTTTCAGAAGTAAAAAACAATTAAAAAATGCAATTTTTATGAAAATTTGTTGGTGGCTTTTTTACTTACATTCTGAATTACAGTGGATGGCACACACAACCCGGATTTCGCAACGAAGACGGACGGCTCACACCCCAGTCCGCCCATCGCCAATCAAGCCAGCCCGCCAATCGCCGACCAACAAGAGCACAACACGGCAGCGGCGGTATCGCTAGAAACACTGGTAGAGGGCGATAGCGATCCAACCGCGCCGGCAGCGTCGTCGACGGTAGCGGAATAGGCGAATTGATTTTTATTTTGCATTTTTACAATCAAATTTTAGGCAATTTTTTATTTAGCGGAATAATAAGCCCTCTCTTCTCTCGTATTGTTAGTGCGGAAAAATGGTCTAGGCTTATTTATCTATATATTTTTTTAATTTCAGTGCATATTGTTGTTAAGTTTTGATAAGTTGTTTTGTTGGTTATGTATTTTATTGCGCTACTTATAGAAGAACATGGTTTTTGTCGGAATTTTCTCCTTACTTTTTCCCCACAGAGGCTAAACAAGGCAAAAAAAACAAAAAAAAAGTTACTTATTGTAGGCGAAGGGATAATCTCGAGGAAGAATATATTCAGAGACCTCAGCTTATTAAATTTTTATTTATTGAAAAGTTAATTGTGAAGGTCCTTCATTATTTTTTTAAATATTTATAGCGGTTTAGGTTATGCGAGTTAATAAAGAACTTAAAGCCTGGGTTTTTAGCTTTATAAGTGAGAGAAATTTTCCCGAAACAACAATGGATTTTCCGCTGTCATTCCCATTCGTTCACATTGATCGTCTGCGGGACAGGCTACACAAATCATGGTCAGCAATTTACGATATTTGCATAGGAATATTGATAGTTAATTGGAGTGGAACAAAGATTGTTGCACTTTTATCGCAAATTGCACTTTAAGGTATTTCCAAGAACACAGCAAAGTCCACTCTTCTATCTGCCAGCCATTTTGAATCTCTGTATTGTTGGTCAACCTATATAGTTCATGGAAATCATCTCTTTATGTATTTTGTGGGGAGAATATATGGAGAAGAGCTAATTTTGGGCTAGCTTTGACCGCCCACTTATATGTATATGGGGTGGTATTTTTGGGCATTGTAACGACCGCCAAAAAGGTTGGGCACCGAAAATGTTGGACGACTTGAGTGCCGAAATTGTCGGAGGGTGAACATGTCCTGAACAAATGGCGCAGAAGGTAGCGCTCTCTCTTAGAGGGCGCATGTTCAAGTCCTGCTGGGCGCTGTTCACTTTTCGACATCCACGGCTCCAACGAGTACGACAATGCGTGTGTCCAACACGTTTTCGGTTACTACTGCGACATTGTGAATCACTGGGATGTGTCGAAAATAAATTTTTGAAAATGGATTTCAAAAGGGGGAAGGGAATTTTCAATTCCAAAAAATCGGGAGACCCTTTTGATTTTGAAAGTCTGAAAAAATGAATTCCAAAACGGAAAATTGCCAAAAAAAATCTGCAATTTTTTTTTTAATTTCTTTTTGCAAATCTTCGAATTCTATTGTAGCCGTTGATTTTTGTGGCTGTTCTAGAGATTTTTGCGCTCTCACATCACCCATACATTGGATATTGTCCACTTCCCTGATCGCATTGTGTGTATTGTTCATTGTCGTTTTAATCAAAAACGCAACTTTTCTTCATTTATCATAATTATAATAATAGGATAAAAGGTGATAATTTTGTCTGGGTGCGTAAATGTCTCGACAAAAAATGTCTCAATTCCGGAATATTTTCCAGCTAATAATTTGTCTTTCTCTCCATTTTCATTTCATCACCGATGTGTGGATGGGGGATAGCGCGCGGCGTTTTCTTTTCTTGTTGTTCATTAATTTATTTTTAATTCCGAGTTCTTTTTTAACTTTAATTTTATGCCAGAAATAAATAATTTTCCTGAACGCTTTGAACGCAATTTTTTGCTATGAAAAGAGTTTTTCACTCACAAATATTTCTTTTACAGGTTACTTTTTGCTTTGCTTTCTCGAGTTCTTCTCACTGGCAGAGGTTTGTTTCTTTTTTTTTTAAGCAATACACGCTCTCTTCACTCACCTACACCAGCTTTTGGAATGTATTCGCCGGTTTACTCGGCAGGTTGGTTTTTTCCATTTTTTTCATTCACTTTTTTTCAAATTCTATTTTTGATGTTTTTTGTTTTTATTATTATTAATTATTATCTTTTATTCGTTTTATTCCCGCTCTTTTCATAAGCAGATGCTGCTTATGCACTTAGTGGTAATCGAAATTTTTTGTGACAATTTGTTTTCTTATTTATTATCGGGTATTTCACGTGTTCTTGCAGGCAGGGGGGCGCATAAAATTACAATGCAAAAAAGGGACGATATGGGGGAAATTAATTTTGGACGAGGTGTGCACACACAATCGACAGGTAAAGTGGCGGACCCAAGGGATTTTTCATGGAGACATTCTTTTAAGTTTTTAGGTTTTTATGAAGACTTTTTAGTTTTGGAATCACAACCACACACCTGTCCAGTGGCGAGTCCAGAAATTTGGTGGAAGATTAACGAATTTATTATGGGATTTTTTAATTGAAACTTTTTGACTTAAGTTGTATGCAGTGAGCGGGCCCAGAAAGGTTTCATGAAGAATAACAGCTAAAAATTCAAAAAGTTTATATTTTTGTTTAAAAAAATTGGGGCTCAAACTAATGTTGTTTTTGGAAAATTTTTGCGCTCGCCACTGGACAGGGATCCCCTTTTTACGCCTACGATATGTGTGCCGAGAAAGGAGAATTCTTTTTTTTGTTGTTCTTGAGGTTTGAGAAGAAAGAGATCGCGATTAGGCACAAATTGAATTTTTAATTTTATTGCTCATTTCTTTCAAGATCTGCAGTAATGCAAAAGTAAAAAAGTTTCATTCGCTTCACAGTTCTGCAAAGTTTTTGTTTGAGTGATTATTTGTTAAATGATCGTCTATTCACTCTTAAAATTTTGGTGGAAGATTTCGAAAGCGTTTGATGGTTTATATCCTATTTTATGTATAAAAAATGGTAGCTGTTCGATAAAGCATTACAGCACGGGAAAGCATTCAAAGGGGAAGGGTGATGGGTTCTGGAATTCCCCTGTGGAGTGCGATAATTCTGTGTTTGTTTTGTTGTTTGTGTGTGTGTGTGTGAAAATCGAGATTTTGGCCAGTACTTCTTTTAAAAAATACTTGGCGAAACCGTTACAGATTTATTTTTTATTTGTGAATGCTAGCTGTACATGTAATTCGTTTAGGCATCTACCCACCGCACACAATGTATCTGCCAGTTCTGCCGGCCGCCTCGGCGGCGCTTGGTCCCGCCGCCGTGTCGACGGCGACGTCCAGTCCCCTCCTGCCGTCCGCCTACTACGCGCCCTACTCGGTGGCGCCGTTGAGCGGCGCCGCGTCGCCCACTTTTTTCAGTGGTAATCACCCGCTTCTTCTCTTTTTTTTCGCGCTAGACTGCCGCTATTTTTTTAATTATTAGATTTTTCCACATATTGTTTAATGATTTCTTCTTTGCATATTCAAAAAAATGTGCTTGAAAAATAATTAAAAGTAGTTAAAAATAATAAAAAAAATCGATGAACATTTTTGATTGTAAAAATTTACCAACTGAGCTATGGCTGCACGTGAAAGAATGTTTTTGCAAACTTTACCTTTTTTTTCACATTTTTTAATGGTTTGTTTTTTTGCATATTCAAAAAAATTGCTTGAAAAACAAATTTAAAAAATGGCAAGTTTTTTCTCTTCTATGATTATGGACTCATTTTGATTTTTTAGCCAAAATTTAAAAAATTGCGTTGAAAATGATGTAACCTCACACTTTTTGGATAACAGGAAAATGATGTACGTTTTTGATTGTAAAATTTGTTTTACATCAAATTTTTTTTACATAAAAAATTAAAATTTCAAATCAAATTTTTGATGAATTTTTTCTTTTCTTCATTAATTTGATTTCTTTTTAGACTATAAAACGTATTTTTCCGTTTTTTTGCGCACATACTTTTTTTCCACTCTTTCCTTTCCTTTTTTTGTTTTTTTTTCTTAGTGTTGGGGACAGGTCGCAACAAGTTATTCCAATGTTTCAATTGCGGCATATGTGGAATTTTGTTTTCATGACGAATGGCCACACGTGGCCAGAGGAGAAAATGACAAATTGGAGTGAAAAAAGAAAAGAAATTTTGATTGGATTCTCTCTTTCCCCATTCCAAAACGATTGCTTTTTGTGGGGGAAAAAGTTTGGCCACGTGAATGTGATGTGACGTGACGATGAGTTTGATTATTGATGGATTTTGAAAATTTAGCGCCTGAATCTGTGGACAATCTGCCGTTGATTATGGTCGAGAATACGCCTTCGCAGCTGAGAAAATTGTTTATCGGCGGCCTCAACCACGAGACCGGCGATGACGAAGTTTGTTTTTATTTTTAATAATTTTTTTATAATTTTGCATCAATTTTAATTTTTTAATTGTGAATTTTTTAATTGTTATTTTTTTGTTGTTTTTTACCAAAATAATGGCTGAAATTTTAGCTGCGAGAATTCTACATGCAGTTTGGCATTGTGGTGGATTCGATCGTCATCAAGGATCCTATCACGAAACAGTCCCGCGGCTTCGGCTTCGTCACCTTCGCCACCATGGATATGGCGGACTCGGCGATGGCCGCCCGACCACACACAATCACCGGTACGATTGGAAATTTTTTTTAGTTTTTTTTTTGGCTTGCACGTTATAAAGGAGAGGGTTGTCCGCGTAGTCAGGGGAAGGGGGGGGGTAGCTGGGGGCCATGCCTAAAATCTATTAAAGAAATGAGAAATTTTTCTTTATGATTACCCTAAAAATTGTCAGTCTCATTTTTGTAAAAGGGTAGTAATTTACCTGAAAATCAAATTTGAAAAATGTGAAGAATTTTTTACATAATGTTTTCTCGATTCTTTGCAGCTAAGCAATCCAAAATAATTTTTATTTTTGTGAAGATTTTCGGCTTTGGGGAAATCATCTATTGTTTTTCCGTTATTACTTAGTCAACTGGATATTTCGAAGGAATTTTTTGATGTTGCGTTTATTATTTTTGATGATTTTCTTAGGCAAAATCGTCGACCCGAAACGCGCCATCGCTCGCGAGCAAATGCTTCAGCTGCAAAATGGCACCTCACCGCCCACTTTTCTGATTGTGGAGCCGGCGGCCGGTTGCAAATTAGCAATTTTTGGTTGGTTTTCGTTTTTCGTGTTTAATTTTTTTGAATATCTTAATTTTTCATATAATCCAAAAGGTTCACAGCCAAAAGGTTTTCAATATGAAAAAATCTCATTGTCTCCGTTTTTTTCGGTTATTTTTTGAAAAAATCAGAAAATTGAGTTTTACTTTTTTTAAATGTTATTTTTTAAGAAATCGATTGGGAAGTGCATACGGTGGAGGATTTGCGCAAGTATTTCGAGCGCTTCGGCGACGTGGAACAGGTGGAGATTCTCGGTCAGCCGCGCGGTCACGGCTTCGTCGTGTTTGAGACGCGCGAGCACGCGGAACGATGCCTGGCGCGCGGCACCTTCCACGCGCTCAACCTGCGCTTCATCGAAGTCAGAGTGAGTAATGTGTGCAAATGGAAGTAATGAGCGAGGAGAAAGATTTGATGATCGTCTTACAGAGAAAAGTGTATACGTTATTACAGTTGAGAGGTGTATAAATTTATATGTATGAATTATTTGTTTAGTTTTGTTTTATGATAATAAAACATGTTTGAGTTTGGTGTTGCTTTATTATTTGATTTTCTTCTTTCCATCTTCAATTATTGTTTTGATTCTCCATTAGATTTCTGCCATGTTTGCGCCTTCGTTAGAAAGAAATATAACGAAAATGTAAAAGCTCTTTTCCAAATAGTTATTATTAAAATTTTTTTTTCTCATTTGAAAATAATACTGTTGAGATGTTTTGATTTTTATACATATTTGTTGTTTTTATTGTGTTCATAATTTTTTTTGTTGTTATAAAATTTTAATTCACAATTACCTAATTAAAAAAAATTTTCAACATAGATTTATAAGTTTTGCAACGTTTGTTTTTTGTACTAATTTGTTTATTTCGTCCGTTTATTTCGTGATGAAAGTGTTGAGAGAAAATTTGGAAAATCAATTTATTGTGCAGCTTACAGTAATTTATAATATTATGTAATCAATAATTGACAGAATTTGTGAGACGCAAAATGCTATGAAAATTCAATAATAAATTGTAGTGAATCAAATAGCCTATATAAAATGCTTTCTCGATTCTTTATTTTTTTTGACTTTTGTATTGATTTGAGGAGTATTCGGAAGTGTACGGATACAATATCCAATACGCCGGCGGCGGCGGTACTCTGTTTTCGAGCTACTGTACGCCGGTTGACGGCCCGCTGAACAGTAGTTCACCACGCAACCCCAACAACAACAACCTTCACCACCACCATCACAACAACGCCAACAACAATAATAATAACAACAACAGAAACAACAACGGCCATGGCAACCACCACAATCGTCATCAGCGAAATCGCCAGTCGAGTTCGCTGGCGTCACACGAGAGCGCCAACTGCACGCCCGAGTCGTCGTCGACACCTTCGGACGCGGAAAACCTGTCGCCGAAGAGCGACCGCGCACCTCAGCAGGAATTTAATGGCGTCGGCGACAACGCGAAGAAGAATGGAAATGGACGCGGAAAAGCGGGAGAGGATTTTCCACCGCTTTCGCCCAACGTTTCGTCCGCGACCGGCGCGACAAGTGTGATTACCGTTTCGGAACTGAGAATGGCGGAAAAGAAAACGCAAAAAAAGGACAACGCACCCGCCGATGAGGGCGTCGTCTCTACCGCTAAGCAAGACACGTCTGCTGGTGCCGACGCAAAGAAGAGCGGCGGCGGCGCGTGGGGTGGTGCACAACATAAGAAGAGACGAGCCGGCGGCGCGTTGGCGGGCGGCACATCGCTCCAGCACTCCGCGTCCGACGGCGGTTTGCAGTCGCGGCTAGCGGCTGCAAAGAAGAATTAACGCACGATTTTGCGGCGCGCGCGGACGATCGACGCGCGTCGGTGATCGAAGAAACGTATTGGAATGTGTGATTTTGTTTTCCTCACATTGGTCCTCCCTCCCCTCACCAACAACACAGACAGACACAGACAATAAGTAATGTGTAATGTTGCGGGCCGCTAAAGAAAATGTTTCATTCGTTCTGGTACATATATTTTTTCATTTTGTTTTATGGTAAATTTGGCCATTTGAAATTTGTGATTGAAATATTTTATCTTATTTTTACTTTTCCAGAAGGTAAAACGAGCGAGGATAAGAGAAATTACAGCAACAACTCGGCGTCCTATCGGGTAATTATTCAAAAAAAAATCTGAGTGGACGTTGACCGAAGTTGGCAAAAAAATTTCTCTCTCGTTTTCTTTCGTTTCTCTAACAATTTCCCCCGTCTTCCTCAGTTCAAAACAAACAAAATATGTGGTGAATTCATCTTTTCTTTTTATACATGCAAATTGTTGTTTTATGATTCATTCGTTCGTTCGTTCCTCGCGCCCCAGGCCAAATAGAATATCCCCTCCCCCCATATATCCCCATTCATCCATCAATCAGCTCACATTGAATAGTTCGGGAACACATTTTGCAGGGTTTTTTGCGTTATTTTATTCTCTATTTCTTCCAACAAACATTTCCTTCCTTATGTTTTTCCAAAGAGGTGGGAGCTGTTACATACATATATTATTGAATGAAAGCTGTTATGGCGCCTGTGCACACCTCTTTCCACACTCTAACCATCATCACTACCACCACCACAACTCAACACTCAATTCCCTGCCGAAGCAATAACCGAACTTATGCAAGAACCCTTTTTTGAACAAGGCATTTGAATTGCGGTTTGATTACGGTAATTGAATTGCGGTTTGATTACGGTAATTGAATTGCGGTTTGAGTACGGTATAATTGAATAGTATAACATCGAGCTCGGTATTTGAATTGTTCTGAAAGTTTTTGTGTGATGTGATGGTTACAGTATGCATGAGAGTTGTGCTGGGATGCCACTTTTAATTCAAATGATATTATTTTACATTTTTTGTGCAAAGAAATATTTTCGTTTTTTCATTTAAAATTTTTTTTGTAAATTTTTCAGTGCTTTTTGCGCCAAATGACTTAGTGTGTGGGTGTGGGCACCCACATTCAGCCCATAGCTGTACAGATTTTGGTGTATGAGTGTGTTGATTAGTCCGCTAGCGATGAGACATGGAGGAATTCATTCGAAATATTTGGCGCATTTGGCACATTGGAATTTGTCTGTCTTCTCTCTCCCACACACACTCTCTCACTCTCTTTTTCTGTGTGTTGCTCAATTCATAAAAGAAGGAATGCTTTGGAGCAGGGCTGGCTGTGACTTTGCTCATTCACCCCCACTCATTTCATCATGACTACATACCAGGGTCCCACTTCCAAAATGCGGAATTTCGGATATTTTTAGTCGTCCGAAGGTTTCGAATTTTTCTCGACTCGTCGGAATTCCAAATTTTTTGCTAATCCGGCTAGTCCGCAAGCAAAAAAATGATGCAAAAAAAAACGAAAAAAAAATTAAAATTTTAAATTTGTTTTTAAAAATTCTGAATTACGGAATGGCCGAATTCCGAATTGAAATTTTTTTTACCGCCTTCGCCCAACCAACCCCGCTCATTCGCGATTCAAATGCCTCAAATCACCCTAGTCATGAGCATTCATTAGGGCTGGCTGTGACAGGTGAATGATTTTTTGTCACAGTTGAATCACGCATCTGTGGAATCAATCAATCGTATGAGTTTTTCTCATTTGAATCACATGAGATGATGTCTCATTCATCCGTGATTCAATTGCGATTATAATCAAAAAAATTCAATCATTCAAGGCAGAACCCTGGGGCGGGGCATTCATTGTGGGTGAGTGAATAATTCGTCTTTGAGGAAGTCACAGCCGTCGTCGCTTTGAGCAAAGGTCTTTGAAAGAGCTTCGAAATTCCGCATATTTTTTCCACTAATCGAAATACACACAGTAGTCGACACCATTTTTTGTAAGTAATCCAAAAAAATTTTTTTTTGTAAATTTAAACAAGAAAAAAATTGGAACAAACAATTAATTAAGCGACATACAGTAGTTGACATACATAATGGTAGAGAATTAGAAAGTGTTTTTCGGGCGATAAATTGCATCAAAAAAATTTTTTTTTTCATTTTTTCGAGCATTTATTTGATAAATTTCAGATTTTTGTCAACTTTTTTTTTCGATTTATGTCGTGTGTTTGTACGTGGACAATAAAAGATTCTCTAAATCTCTTCAATTTGCGTAAAGAATGTCAGAAATATAAAATAAAATAGCGAAATTCAAAGAAAATACAACTTAACTCATACCGTACACACGCTGTAAAGTACCGTACACACATCGTACATAATCACACATATGTGATACAATACCATACACCTTACATACGTAATATAATACCGCGTACATACACTGTACATACGTGATAAAGTGCCTTACACACGAAATACAGTAACATACACACGTGGTACAGTACGTTCAATTATTTACAAAATTTTTGAAATGTTTAAAAAATAAATTTTTTTTGTGAAATTTTAGCAAAATATTCAAAGGCTTCAGATTTTTAAAATTTTTATTAATATTTTTAATTTCTTTAAATTTTCGCTGCATAAAAGCCAGATCATAAAGCTATTTGGCGCTCATATCTGAACACCACAAATTTGACACTGAAAAATGCTATAAAACATTGAAAAAATATCGTCGCGGCGGAAAAGCGGTCGCGCCGTGCGAAATTCGCGTCTGCCGGCTGCCTTTTCGACGCGCCGACTTCCGCAGCCGCGGCGGCCGCCACCGCGTGCGGCAGTTCGTAGAGCGAAATGGAGATTTGCAGATTGTTTTCGTCGACAAACGACGCTTTGCGCCCGCCGCCCGCCGCCGCCGCGTCCAAAAATTCCATTTTGAACGGCTGCTGCTGCGACGCGTCGCTTTCGTCGCGCGGCGTCGCGCGAAGCGCGCTCGGCGTTCGCGTTCGCGGCGGCGGCGGCGGTGGCGCGTCGGCGTTGAGCGGAAGGCCGAAAATCTCGTCGCGCACCCACAATTCGTTGAATTTGGTGCGCGAGTGGTGGCTGAGGTTATTGCGGCGAAAATATCCGCTGAAAATTTTCGTTTAGCAGAAATAAAATTTCATTTTTTACCGTAATTCACTCACACAATATCGTCGCCTTCGCTGACGGGCGCGATACGGTAACCGTACTCCTCCAGTGAGTTGATCAGACTTTTTTCGCCCAAAAAGTGACCTTCAAATGAGAAAAATGACAAATTATTCTTTTTTTTTATATAATTTCGCCAAAATGTCAACAATTTAAATAAAAAATGTGTTTTTTGCAAATTTGCAAGCAAAAGACGAAAAATTACCCGCGCCAATGGCGAAGAAGAAGGGCGTCGACGGACTTTGGCGCAGCAGCGCGTCGGCGCGCGCCGCCATGCGCACATTTCGCTTGAGGATGATGTCCTCCACCAACAGCTCCTCAATCTCAAACAGCAACAAAATGTCAATTTTTTTTGAAATGTGTATGTACATATGTATGTATATGTATAGGATTGTGTTTAATGCAGTGTTTCCATGAAAAATTAATTTTAGAAAGTAAGGTGGACTTCACTTTATTTTTATTTTTTTGTTTTTTTTGGCCCAAAATGTACGCATTACGAAACATCGGCATCCCTGGTTCGGAACAGACGCGGGTAATTAAAATAAAGTGAAGCGGTTAATTTCGCCACTTTATTTGGGCCAATATTGGGCCAAAAAATCGTAAATGTTAGCATCCCTGTGGTCCGAACGTAAAGTAAGAGTGAAGTCGAACTGCAATTCTTTGTTAGAGGAGGAAAAATGTTACTCGAAATTGAAAAACGTTCGTGCCAGGACCAACATTATTTCAATTTCAATTAGCTCGACTTTATTTTCGTCTACGTTAGCTAGCAAATTTCATTTCGCCACTTTATTTTTTCAAGTAAAGTGAAGTTCACTTCACTTCACTTCAGTTCACTTCACTTACCATTTTATGTTAAAGACTTGGTTAATTTGGAAACACTGATTTTATGCAATGTGAAGCTAACTTGGCAGAGTACAGTATTCGAATTAAAAAGTGAGTGAACGAAACACCAAAAACCCCTAATTACGAGGCGAAAAGCGTCGTAATTCGTAATTATGCACATCCCCGGACTGAATTTTTTTACGTTTTCGGAGATCGCCGAGATCTCCGTGTTATTTCATTTCTCCGCTAAATCTCCGGAGATATTTTTTCCGTTTCCGGAGATCCTCCGGAGAAATGAAACCGGCAATATTTCTCCAATCCCAATTTCAGAGATTTGAGAGGAGTGCCCAAGTTAGAGCGGCATAGAGCGATTCTACCGAAGAAATCAAAAAAAAATTTGGTCCGTATCCCTGGTAGGAGGGAGCCAAATGCTTGCTTAGGCAATTACCCCCACGGAGTAACTTTTTAATGTATTTCTAAAAATTTTCAAATTTTTTTAAATTTTTAGTGTAAAAATTTCATCGAATGCGAACACAACAGCATTAACCTCCGATCGATAAAAAAAATATGAATTAAGAAAAAAAAAGTAAGAAAAGTAGCTAATTGTCCCCCACAAATATCTACAATAAAGCTAACTAATGTATGTATCAGGGGTGTAACAATTTTCGATTTTCGGAATTTACCGAAAACGAAAATCGAAAGAGATTTCAAAGTACCATAACTTTTTTCAAAATGAAGTTTTTTGAGTTTTTCTTCGAATTATTTNAATATAGCCTACGTTAACGCCAAAAAATAATTCAAAGAAAAACTCAAAAAACTTCATTTTGAAAAAAGTTATGGTACTTCGAAATCTCTTTCGATTTTCGATTTTCGGTAAATTCCGAAAATTGAAAATTGTTACACCCCTGGTATGTATACCGTACCTGTCGCGCCTGCTGGTCGAGCGCTGGCGAAATTGTGAATCCGCTTTTGGCGAAGCGTTTCGCGCTGAAGACGGACGCCTCGAGGCTTCCGCAGCGATAGTGCTCGATGAGCTCGACGATGCCGCTTTTGGCGTGCGCGTGGCTGTGGGCGGCGCGTGCGCGGTCGTCGCGGTGTTTCGTCTCCTCCGACTCCGCCCACTCGAGGTAGGAGAGCGTGTAGTTGACGGCGAATATGATCTGAAACTTCTACGTATTACTGTAATGACACTGATGATGGTTACTGTAATTAAAGTTTATAAATTTGTTAAGCATACGATAAACAGTTTAGTCTACAGTACACTTTTGCGTATGAATTATTTGTGAAAAAATTTCGTGAAAATTTGACATTCAAGTTTCAGCACTCGTCATGAGCGATGTTTTACCTTTAAAAAAATAAACCAATAAAGTAAACTCGAAAAAAAGTTCAAGTTCAAAATGAGGGGCCATTTCAATCTGAACTTTTCGAAATTAGATTTGGATCAGCAAAAATTAATTTAATTGTTTTTGACAATTTTTATATTTTTAGTTAATTTAAAAAAGAGATTTGAAATGGATAAAGAGTTCTAGTCAATGAATACGACAATTTTAAAATGGAAAATTCGTCATTTTGAATTTGCTTCATTTTGAACTTTTTTCAAATTTTGAACTTGAACTGGTGACTTGAAATTGAAATTTTTTCAAATTGATGACTCGAATCTGAAATGTTCAAATAAATTTCATTTGAAC
>SAUE01000259.1:47222-62801 GCA_009724625.1 Deladenus siricidicola
AAACAAACAAACAAACAAACAAACAAACAAACAAACAAACAAACAAACAAACAAACAAACAAACAAACAAACAAAAGTGAAGAAACCTGCGATGCTGAGAAAAAGTCGCTTCGCCTCGCGTTTCGCCTGAACGCGCGACAGTTTTCGCGTCTTGTAAGTCCAGTGCAAAAGGCGGTATTTGAAGCGGCGCATATCTGAATACGATAATATAATGTACATAAATAAATCTATGGTTGATTAGGATAATGAATGTGGTACAGTAAGGAATGTATGTGTGTACGTACATTGTCTCAGTCGTTCGTAGAGCAGCGCGGGCAGACATTCGCGAAGTGTTCGGTCGTCGTCCAAATGCTTGCACTGTAACAGTATGTCTATCGTTTCGGGATTTTGTAGCTGTAGCTCGAATACGACCGATTCCGACTCCGCGAAAGCTTCTTTCACCTTTTTGGACACTAAATTTAGTTGTTGTTGAATTTTGTTGTCTATTGTTGTTTTTGTATTGAGCTAATGTACCCTGCTTTAACTACTGCAGCTACCGTTTATCTGGTTTGCTTCCTGTTTTCTCTGTCTCTGCTTCTCTCTCTGTCTCTCTTTCTTTCTCTCTCTCCTTCTCTATCTCTCTCTCTCTGGCTCTCTTTCTCTCTCTCATTAATTACATATTCACTGATTTTTTCACATTTTTTCGTTCATAATTTTATTTAATTATTTTTTCTGTATAATAATTTTATAATTTGCACAAAAGTCATTGTAATTTCTTCCTTTTTTTGCAATTTGCTAAATTTGCGGACAAAATTAATTGAGTAAATTATTGAAAATATGTTCAACAAATCTGCACAAATTTTTTCATGGGAAAATCGCCAATTCTTCTTCAACAGATTGTTTGTTGTTGTTATGTTGTTGTTATTATATGTAGACTATTGTTGTGTTGTTGTTGCTGTTTTTGTTATATGTATGTACACTATTGTTGTTGTTGTTCTTGTTGTTGTTTTAGTGGATTTTGGACAAAGTGGCAACAAAATAATTCGCAAAAAGTGTCAAAAATTCTTTTTACCGGAAATAATTTGCCACCTTTTCGCTTTGTTTTCGTCTCTGCTTATTTGCTTATTTATTTATTTATTTATTTATTGTTTATTCTAGCTGTGCACAATAGCTGTGGCTGTGGCTCAATCGTGCTTGCTGCTTGCTGTCTGCCTGCAGATAAAACAAAAGGCAAAAAAAACATTTTTAAATTAGCGGCAATTTCCGAATTTATTATTATTATTATTATTATTGTTATTATACATATTGTTAATGTTATTGTTATCGAACTAAACATATGGTAGCCGAAGTATACGGTAGTTGACTGAAGCTATGGTATGCTTAACTTACTATCGGACAATTAAATTAAAAAAAATAAAATAATTCTTTGGTTCTTGTGGGTTATCAGACCCCCCCCCTGAAGGTGGGGATATATGTATATAGAAGCAGGGGACTCGGAGTGTGGCTTAGACTTCGACACGTTTTGGGGCGAGCAGAGGGGGGGGTCGCTAGAACGCTAGTGAACATCCCTAGAGAGAATGTTCAAAAAATAAATCAGTACAAAATCATTATTAAATTAATTCGAATTCCCCGTGCCGGAAAACCAAAAAAATTAAATTTATTATTGATTATTGCCCCTTTCCTCACTACAAGAAACATAATTTTTTATAAAAATCATATTTTCTTTTAAAATTTATTATTTTTAAATATTTCACAGCAAGCAGACTACTGTAATAGCATTGTAATAACATTGTAATAATTTCTAATTAAAAAAGGAACAAAAATTTATTGGCCCTCGAGACTCGAAGGTTCTCTGCTTTTTCTCAAAAATTTTTTTTTTCAAATTTTCGCTGACCATTTAGCCGAAAATACATTTCTTTCGCACAGGAAATGTTTTGGAAAGAAAATTTTCGAAGAAAAAAGATAATATTTCTTTTGTTATTTCTCACAATTTCGAAATGTTTTGCCAATTCGGCGTGAAAAATGATTATTTCCGCTTATTTCACACCTTTTGCTTTGCAATTTTGTGATTTGTGTGCAGAGAAAACAAAAATAAAAACGAAAATTTCCTCAATAAAAAGTCGCCAAAAAGTTTTTAGAAAAATTTGCGAAAATCTGTTGGGTGGCGCAGTTGGTTTTAGCCCCAGCTTGTTTTTTCAGCTTGTTTCGGCCGTTTTTGGTGGCATTAATTCTAGCAAAAAAAATTTTAAAAAAATTGTGCCCAAAAAAAAAAAACTTTTTCCGATTTTCTTTCAAATCTTTCCAAATCAATTTTAAAAAACATAGAAAATGCCTTGGTGGCGCAGTCGGTTAGCCTCTCGCTAACGCTTATATCCCGCTTTGTTTCGATCTTTTTGATGGCATTAGTCAGCAAAAAATTCAAATTTTTAGCCAAAACATAATGAAAATTTTTTTTCCAATTTATAAAAATTTTCTTTCGAATTTTAGAACCGATTTTAGAAAATTTTTGTAGGGTGCCTTAATGGCGCAGTCGGTTAGCCTTTCGCCCAAGCGTTTTTCTCGCAAAAAAATTTTTTCAACAAAAAAATTATGAAAATATAATTTTTTAAGTAGCTTTTTTCGATTTGTTTTCAAATCATTCTAATCCAACTTTAGGAAAGTTTACGAAAGTGCCCTGTTAGCGCAGTTGGTTAGCCTCTCGCCAACGCGTCCTTCTCGCTATGTTTCGATCCTTTTTGATGGTATTAATTTTAGCAAAAGAATTTTTTAAAAATTCAATTTTTTCTAAAAATTAAAATTTTAAAATTTTTTTCTAATAATTTCTTGTAATTTCTTTTGTGTGCTCTTTTATTTGCAATTTGTGTGACAAACATTTCGTTGACCACTAACTACTCTTCAACTTTCGCCACTTCAACTTCATTCACTACCGTCTCTTCTCTGAACTTTGTGCACTTCAATTTCTCTTTGCTTTTGTTTTCAAAAAAACACTTCAAAATACCGAAAAATTGCGTTTTAAAAGTGCGCGAAAAGGGGGGGGGGAATTGAAATTTTCGATGACCATATGTTCGTTGAATTTGTGATTTTACTCCTCTTACATGTTTAGAACAAACACATACCGTAGCCCCACACCTCGTCGTACGAGACGTGTATGGTTCCGAAGAGAAAACTGCGCATTTTCTGATCCGGGGAGTCGATTGACCACAGTAGCAGGGATTTTCGTTTCTAAAAGCGAAAACAATGGATGTTTTTTTAGCATACTGTAACTATCGTAACTATCATGTAATGTACTTGATACAGTTACAGTACACAAAGTTAGCGTGGAAATCCTTCTTTCAACTCGGGACAATTTACCTCTTCCCCCCTCTCTAACAGCACAGGATTTTATGGTAGTAAATCTCTCATGCATCAACTCTCCTTCCACAGTTCTTTGCTCTGGCAAAGAGTTTACTGTAATGGAGGGCTGTGACTTTAATCATTTTTTTGAATCACGCGGGTTGAATCATTCTGTTTCAATGACTCATATGATTCCAGCGATTCAAATCAATCATTCATCAAAATCGCCAAAGGGGAAAAATTTACAGCCGGAATGTAAAAATATTACAGGATTATATTGCGGGCAAGGAATTATTATCAAGTTTTAATCAAAAGCTCTAGGTAATTGTTGTTGAAAAAGGCCCTAGTTTGAGGAATGATTCATTTGAATTATGATTCAAATGAGTCGAATTATCGAAGACGACTGACTCGTGCATTCATCCACAGTGAATCAGCTCACAGTCAGCCCCCCTGCTCTAATGCGGTCGGTTGAAAATTCGTGAAAAAATGAAAAAAAAAAGCTGAAAATCTGACCCCATCGCCGGCACAACGCGTGGCGTTGGGCGAAGCGGCGGACGGCGACGGCACTCGCTCGCGCTCCATCGCCTCACTATCAGCGTGCGAATTATCAGCGTCCGAGTGCCGCGCCATCATCATCGGCACGGAGTACGAGCTGGTGGCGGCGGAATGCGGTGAGAACGGCGTCATCGGCGGCAATTTCACCAGCAAAACTATGAGAATCGGCAGGAAAGGTTTGAGCAAATATTTCATCTTTTCATTCTCGGAGCATCGCTTTTCAGTTCAATTCCAAATTAATCATCGCTTGCATCCGCCACATCTATATGTATGTACGGTAATTTCGACTTATTTTTTAGCCACTAAAATCACAGCCATTATGAATACGGTGGATGTGTGCCGCAGGTGTACAGTTCTCATTGGCAAACATTTCTTACGGTCATTGGCAAAAAATTCTTACGGTAATTCGCGAACATTTCTTACGGTGCAAAAAGTTCTTGCGGTAATTCGCGAACATTTCTTGCGGTCATTGACAAACATTTCTTACGGTCATTGGCAAAAAGTTCTTACGGTCATTGGCAAACATTTCCTACGATCATTCGCAAACAGTTCTTACGTTACAGACAGACAGCACCAGCAATCTGAAAGCTGACTCAAAATTCTCAATGAAAAATGTTTGCGAATTGTTCAAAAAATGAATTTATATTTTTATTTGATATTTTCCTTAAAAAATTCAAAAAAATCTCAACAATTTTATTGTTTATAAATATATATTTAACAAAAAATATCAAAATGTTGCTACAATATTCAATTAAAAAATTTTAATTTTTAAAAAAAGTATTTTAAAAATTATAAAAAATTTATTAAAAAAAATAAAAAAAAATAATAAAAAAATTATTCAAAAATTTATTAAAAAAAATAAAAAAAAATAATAAAAAAATTATTCAAAAATTTATTAAAAAAAGAAGCAAAATGAACAATGAAAACATATCAAATTGAAGCCTATTATGAGAAATGGTATCAAGGTGATATTCTCAAGCATTTCCTCTCAATTATATTCTCAAATTCCACAAAAAACAAATTGTTAAAAATTATTAAAAAAAAATTTTTTGTTGCCATTCAAAGCGAAGAAATGAGGATTTTTTGGGATGAGATTTTCGTTTATTTACTTAAGCGAATGACTGAGAATGATAATGACAATGAGATTGAGAATGAGGAGTATGAGGTTGTGGGTAAAATATTGTAACAACAACAACAACAACAACAACAATCGACAACAATAACAACAATTGGCTGTTGTTTGTGTTGGCCGTTGTTGCTGTTGTTCTGTGTACAACAATAAAACAGTAGCAGCAACAACAACAGCAACAACAACAGCATCAACGACAACAGCAACAACAACAACAACAATAATAAAAACAACAAATAACAACAGCAAATGTCGAAAATATGTTGTTATTTAATAAATTTTCGTGCCATAAAATCGGAATTTTTGGAATAACTGCAAAAATTTACAAAAAAAATAATGGCAAAAGTAAATAAAAAAATAAATAAAAATGAACAAAAAAGTTGTGCGGAAGAAGGCAGGCAAAAAGTGGTGGATTAGTAAACAGAAGCCAAGAATTGGGATTGATTGATTGATTGATTGATTCAGTCGCTCGCGCGCGCACAGATGCCAAAAAAGTTTTCAACTTTTTTGGTGGTATACGGTATACCACCAGTGTTGAACTTGAACACTTTTTGAGTCCTCAAGCCTCTAAAAATATATGCAATTTGGGCGAGATCCAAAAAACAAGATTTATTTCAAAGTGGATTCAAATTACATCCAATTCGGATACATTTATGAAAAAAATGGATTCAATTGGATACAAATTGCATCCAAAATGATGCATCCGGTATCTGTCTGCGTGAATCTGCAGAGATCTATTTGGGGGATTCAAGTTACAGCACAGTACATATACCACTTACGGCTAGCAGCCTTCCACTTAAACTACTGTACCCGTAATAAATTTAAATTTAAATTTACTGTACAGATCGCGCAATTTTTTGAAATTGAAATACGTTCCTATCGTTCTCAACGCTTCCGGAATAATTTGCGGCAAGAAAGGAAAGCAAAGAAAAAAGAAGAAATGACATCAAAGAAAAGCAAAGCAAAGGAAAGAAGGAACGGCGGGCGATCAAGCAAAAAGGCAAAAAAGGAAAGAAAAGAAGAAAAGAAAGGAAAGAAAGGAAGGCAAGAAAGGAAAGGAAGGGAAGAAAATTAATTAGGGGGAGAAAGGAGATCATCATAATTGGATATAATCACTTAAATCTGCCAAAAATGAAGAAGTATGTATGTAGTAATAGATTTTCGAAAAAGTACATTAAACAACAACAAAAACAACAAACCACCGCCACCACCAACGCCACCACTACACAAAACACCGCCACACACACAACACACAACACACGCAAGACACAACGCACAAAAACTTCAAAGGCGGCCGCCCATATTTATTTTTTTCGTTGTTGTCGGAATTTTAGCGGAAATTTTTGTTTGAAATTTCGCAGAAATAAACAACTTTTTATCATCTCATTTTGCCGCATTCCTCTCCCTCTCTCTCATATCAACACTAATCACAATATATACATATATACGTACAAGGCTATGACAATGACGATGGCGATGATAATCATAATGAGAGGATAATGGAAAGATTTTTAGTGAGATTTATGGAGAGTGCCCGCCGGCCTAGGCCCTCCACCCTCCACCCTTTTCAACGCCCTAAAGGGAATTTTGAATCGACAAAAGACTCGAATGGGCTTCGATAAAATCTCCCCTTACCAACTCAAAACAATCCTCCCCTCACCAATACGAATGCCAACGCGACAGCCAAACGCCAATGAAACTATAATTTTTTTGAGCGTAAATGAATGAACGTCACAGGTTTAGTACCGTGCCGTATTGTTACAACAACACAACAGAAAGCTAACAGGAACACAACACGAACACAGTAAAAACACAGCGGAAAAAATATCAACACAGCAGGAACTGCAAAAACAGGAACACAGCAGCAACACAACATCACAATATGTAATAACCAACACAGCATGGACACAACAGCAACAACAGCAGGGGACACAAAGCAAGGGACACAACAGCAAGGACACAGAAGAAGCACCAACAGCAACACAATAAGACCTGTTGACAGTAGCAGCAGTAGAAAACGGTACCAGCAGCAACAAATGATAACAATACATGAACAACAACAACAGCAAAAACAAGAGCAGTAGCAGTAGCAACAGTAAAAAGTATTGCAAAATCAGCTTTGCAGAAAATTTATCATTAAAATTATTTATTATATTTAGTTTGGGGCCTCCTTATCAATCCGCTTATATCATATCATATCATCAATGTATTGTTATCATTCTCATTGTCGAGAACCAAAAAGTTAAGAAATGACTGAGAAAGGAAGAAACGAATGAGAGTGAATGAATGAGAATGAGAGTGAATGAATGAATGAGAGTGAATGAGAGTGAATGAATGAATGATAGCGAGCGAATGTGGTTGTAAATGCGGCGATTTTGCCTTTTAAGTCAATTTAAATATATTTTCGCAAAGGCGGCGGCCACTTCAAAGACAAATACCGCCACAGCCACTGCCATCGTCAACATCGAATCAGCAGCGAAGAAAAAGCAGCGAAAGCTATCGAAGCAACTTTTGCACCACCACCACCACAACATCTTAATCATCATCATCATCATCATCATCATCATCATCATCATCATCATCATTATCATCAGCAGCAGTATCGTCATTATCATCAGCATCGTGAAAAAAAAGTGACAAAACTGTTGTTCATCATCAGAAGCTGTTGTTCGCGCCAACACAGCCAAACTCAACGTGCGCTGTCCTCTATGTATCAATTTTACATTAAAAAAAGAAAATGAACTTTGAAAAGAAGCTCAAATTCAAGACGCCAGTTCAAATCAATTTGAAAAAAAAGTCGAAACTAAAATGAGGGGCGAGTTCAACATTAACTTTTGCGAAATTCGATTAGGACCAGCGGCTACTTCCAAATTAATTATTTTTGACAAATTTTATATTTTTAGTTAATTTAAAAGAGATTTGAAATAGCGGATAAAGATTTCTAAATAACGAATACAAATATTTTCAAATGGAAAGTTCAAGCTGAAATGAATTTTTTTTTGAACTTGAATTTTTTTCAAATGTTTTCAAAGACTTGAATTTGTAAAAAGTTCAAATTTCCTTTGAACTGAAATGGGGGAAAACACTGTGGATGTTCATGTGGATGGGCGTCAAGGCTGGACGTAATTACGAATTACGAAATTACTGTGTTTTTGACCCCGTAATTACGGTTTTTGGTGTAGGTATTTTCGACTTTTCCTGAAAAAATTTTATTACAAAATCCTTCAGAAATTCATGTAAATTTCCAGAATTTGACGAAAATTTTTCAAATTTTTGTCTAGAGAAGCCATTTCTCTTTCGCGCGCATTTTCAAAAGTATATTAAAAATTGCATTTTTTGTGTTAAAATTTTTGATAGTCAATTACGAAATTACGGGGTTTTTGAGCCCGTAATTACGAATTACGTAAATTATTTCGAATTACGATTACGAAAATAGTGTTTAGTAATTACGCCCAGTCCTGATGGGCATGCAAATTTTCTAACTTTGGCTGGAACAAAATCGTGAATTATGCACGATATATGATGCATATATGTACATATACTAATTATATATATATAAAATATGTACAAATTATGTTTTTTATTGATTACCAATGAAAAATTTTACTCTAAAAAGCATCCAAATTTTTTAAATATCTTATCAAATACATATTTTTATTTACTCGTGTTGTTTTGAAAATATATATTGAAAAAAGTCATCCGCATGTGTTACAGTACACATCATTCGCGTGGCTTACAGTAACCATCATACGCATATGCTACAGTACCCATCATCCGCGTGGCTTACAGTAACCATTATACGCATATGCTACAGTACCCATCATCCGCGTGGCTTACAGTAACCATCATACGCATATGCTACAGTACCCATCATCCGCGTGGCTTACAGTAACCATTATACGCATATGCTACAGTACCCATTATCCGCGTGGCTTACAGTAACCATTATACGTATATGCTACAGTACCCATCATCCGCGTATGCTACAGTACCAATCATCCGCATGAGTTATTTGTAAATGTTCAAATTTGTTGAAAAATTCACAAAATTTGTTTAAATTTTATTTGCAAATTTGCGAACGAATGAATTTTTGTGTCATTTCTATGTTTCAAAAAGCATTAACATACATACATACATATCTACATACATATGCATGCATGCATACATACACATATCTGCATGATTAGATACAAAATGCACAAAAATGTGTGTCACGTCAAATGCAGCGACAGACGAAATCCGCGTGGGTGCACGGCGCCGTGGCGCGACAGTGAAATGTCGTGCGCCGCGCACCGCTCGACCAACTCCGCGCACTGATCGTCCACGGAGCGCTGATAGTTGTGCGCGCTGCAGCTGTGGAAGCCGACGCTGAGGTTGGCGCTGGGCGCCAGCCACCACGCGCAAATCAACGCCACCACGCCGTCCACCGTACAGTCGACGCTCGCCAGGTCCACCACCTCCAGCCTACCGTACCCGAGTGCGTAGATTCTGTAAAAAATGTGTACAAAACTTTTTGTTTTTCATCCTAATTTCTCTTTTTTTTCTTATTTTAACCAATAAAAATCGAATCTGATCACTTGTATAGAGAAAGAAAGAGAAAAAGAAAGAGAGCAAAAGAGAGAGAAAAGAGAGAAAGGGAGAAAGAGAGCAAGAGAGAAAGAGAGAAAGAGAGAGAGAAAGGGAAATAGAGAAAGAGAAAGAGAAAGGGGGAGAGAGAGACAGACAGAGACAGACAGAGACAGAGAGAGACAGAGAGTGAGAGAAAGAGAAAGAAAGAGAGGGAGAGAGTTATAGAGAAAGAAACCGTACTTTGCCAAATCGAGTAGAGTACGGTCGGTGATGGCGTAGTTCTCGCTACGCTCACAGTCGGCGGATAGTCCGTCGCGGTAGACGCGGCTGCCGCGCTCATTCCACACGCGAATCGAGGTGAGGCGCGGCAGACTTTCGCGCAGAAGACTGTCCGAAATGACTTTTGGCGGGCCGCACACTTCGAAGCCGACGTCGGCCAGCGTCGCGCCATTCACTCGCAACAGTGCTTTCAGCTGAAATGAGCATACTGTAAACATTTGTATTACCGTAATTGTATTATGTACATATATAGTATGCGTACATATATGTATTATGTACATATATGTATAGTCTATTATGTCTAATGTATTATAGTAAATAAGAGATTTGGTTAGTTTGAGTAGCCTTATCGTAGTGCTAACATACATGTGTAAACATGTATGCAAACCAGTTAGTCTGAAGAATAAATTAATGCCCGGTTGTTACAGTAGTCGTATTGAAAAAAACCATTATTTATATGTCAAAGGTGTTGTAAAAACGAATTTTCAATTTCCCAATGGCCCAAAAAAGTTGAAAAAATCTTTCAAAAATTTTGAAAAATTTTTAAGAAAAAAATTGGAAAATTCTCGTAAAAATAAAAAAATTTGTTTAGAAAAATAGAAAAAATTCAAATTTTAAAGCATATATTTCTAATTTTTTCATTTTTGAACCTCATTGCGAACTCCTACATACTACATATACATACATGACAATGAGAAAAAAGCAAAAGAGTCGGATTAAATATTAAATTTAAAAATAATAAAGCCAAAATACCCACATAGTCTTCGGCGCTCTCGTCGAAGTCGCACCAGAGAAAGTAGATTTGCTGCGGGCGGAGAGAGAGGCGAGACAATCGCTTCAGCACCGGACCCGTCTCCATCGGAATCAGTCCACGCACGAACAGCGAAAGTGTGCTAATGTGACGCAGTGTGGCGGACAAATGCTGAAAACATACACGCACATGATACAAATGCTGAAAACACAAAAATATTAAAAAAAAACTTAACGTTTTCGGGGTCGCTAAACTTCACTTTTTCATATTTAAAATGTTTAATTGTTTAAATTGTGCCAAACTTTGGGCCTCGCTTCTTTTTAAGGCTAGGCCTAAAAAACTCAGGCTCCGCATACTACGAGACTTGCCTACTCGCCTAAGGCTAAGCCTAAGCCTAAACCTAAGGCTATAATACAAGATTTGCTACGAGACTCGCCCAAACCTAAGGCTACGAGAATGTTTGAGAATTTTTTTCGAAAATAAATTTTTAACAACAATCAGCAAACGTCCGATTTGCATGGTGGTGGGTGGTCTGTCCGCAAATGTTTGTCTGCAATTGTCCTACTAACACCGAATTTAACATAACCATTTAAGAAACTTATTAGAGGAATCATAATTTAAAAGTTGTTTTTAAAAAATCTCTAAAAATAATTTATAAAAAATTATTTATTAGACATAAATTATTAAAAATCTCATGGAAAATACGGCCGCAATTGTCTTTGGGCTACGATCACAATCGCAGTCGCACAATGCATATAATAAATACATGTATGTACATGTACACATATACGTACATATGACACAATTGAATGCATACATACACACATACAGTAAACGCATTCAAACACAATATATGCATTTATGCGTTAATCTATGTACACCGTATGCCAGAAAAGTTAGCACGGTTACCTACATACATACCAGGGGTGGTGAAATTTGCGATTTGCGGCTTTTTTGAGCAAAAATTTGCGATTTGCGAAAAATTGGCCGATTTTTCGCAAATTTTGAAAAAATGGAAACAGTCATTTTTTCAAATTCGCGATGTAAGAGATTCAAATTCGCAAAATTCGTGATGTAGATATCAATAAACAATATGAATTTTTTATAAAATTTTTTTACAAAAATTTTTTTTATATAAAAATTTTGTTATAAAAAAATTTGCGATTTGCGGTTTTCGCAAATGAAATTTATTTGCGGCCCACCCCTGATACATACCTCGACTGTGGGCATTGGCCGTCGAATGGGGACGACGCGCTCGTCGAGGGGGGAGATGATAATTTCGCCCTCGTCGAAGTGAAGTTTTATCTGCAAATACAGCAGTAGAATACAGTAGTACGAATTACAGTACGTAGCAATTACATATGCACGAATACGGTGCAAAATTCAATTTTAACCTTTTTTTAGTGATATGTATGAGAGTGATATGTATGTATGATAGTGATATGTATGATAATGATATGTATGAGTATGTATGAGAGTGATATGTATGATAGTGATATGTATGATAGTGATATGTATACCTACCTGATCGATTTGAAATTTCGCCAAATTATTCGCATTCGAATCGATAAATTTCCGAAATTTTCTGCACGCAAACTTCGCGGCCGTCAAATCTTTGGCGCGCAAACGGCCGAAAATATTCAAAAGCGCTTTTTCGTTCAATTTCTAAAGCAATTACATACATACCTATATGAACATGTATGTACATATGTATATGTACATACATATGATAGTGATATGTATGTAACGCAAAAGCTCTATGCTGACCATTAGAAACAAAAAATTATCAACAAAAGTGCAAATTCATTCAAATTTTCAGCTTACCAAAAAGGAAGTTTGTGGCAAAAATATATGTATTACTAACATACATATACATATATGTATGTTGGGGTGAGAAAGGGGTGAGAAAATTTTCGTCTTTTTTTTCGATTTTCGAAAAATCGGCTATTTTTCGTAAATGTCGAATAATATTGAAGAAATTTTTTTGTTCATTTCAACCTCATCCATAAGTGATTTTTTACAAAAATATAGTCAAAATTAACTCAAAATTTTTTGTTGGTTAAATCTTTGGGTTTACACAATATTTGGGTTGACAAAAACTTTGACATTTTTATGAAAATGTTAGTCGAAATGAGATTTAAAAAAAAGGTTGAAAAATTCGGTGAAATTTTCAATTTTCAACAAATTTCTTCTTTCAAAATTCGATTTTCGAAATCTTGAATTCATTTTCGACTCAACCCGGATACATATGTATACACAAAAAAACGAATAAACGTGCGTGAAATATACAGCCAAAATCGAATTGGACTTACGTGAAATGCGGAATCTGCGTTCGACGGCACAGTAGCCGACACCGTACGACATTTATCGTATTCAAATTGGTAGGAAATCGTGCTGAGAGCATTTATCAAAATTTCCACCATTTTCAGAAATAGTGTGTACCTAAAAGCTAACGATTCTCACCGCAATCCAACCCGTAACCACATACCGTAACTACATACATGTATTTTGAATTTTTTTGAAAAACCCACAGAAACGAAAGTGTTCGACGAAAAGTGTCGAAGGAATTTCGTTTGGAAGAAGACAAATTCGAATCGCCGCCAACTTCGAAATTGTCGCCATTTTCCTTCTCCTCGATTATGGCAGAGGAGAGCGCGATGCGACCGCTACCGAACGCCTGAATGCGTAAAGCGATAAGAGGTACGAAAGAGAAATGCAAAGAGAGAGAAAGAAAGAGAGGGGGATAAATATAGAAAGAGAGAGATAGAGAAAGAGAAATAGTGAGAGAGGGAGAAATATAGAAAGGGAGAGACAGAGGCAGAGAAAGAAAGAGGAAGAGAGAAATAGAGAGAGACAGACAGAGAGAGAGAGACAGAGACAGGGTGGATAGAAAGAGATGGTGAAATAGAATCAGACAGAGAGGGAGTGGAAGAGATAGTGAAAGAGAATCAGACAGAAAGAGAGAGAGAGAGCGAATCAGAGATGCATACAAATTTGTGTGAGCATTACAATCCACATAAAACAGGCGCAAACAGAAAAAATAAAGTTAGCAGTCAGAGTGAAAGCAGAGCAATTTTTTGCTCCGCCCACTCCACTTCACTTTCTTTGCGCCAGATGTTCACCTCATTCTCATTCAATTTTGCCGGTGGATAAGGTTGAAGAAGAAGAAGAAGTGGATGGCTTCGCTTTTCTACGTTTGGAATTACTGCTCATTTTTTGAGGAATTATCGCTCATTTTTTGACTCGATTGCTAATGTTTGATGTTTTATGCATATTTTACTCCCATATTGTCTTCCAATAATGTTTATATTTAATCTTGGCGACTAAAAAATTATTTGAAGACGTTAGACAGCGAAGAAATATCCTTCAAATAATCCTCCATTCCATATATGTACATACATGTCTATGTACGTTTTGCACAAACCCAATTACAATACACAATCGCAATCGCAATTACAACCAAATGTTGTCACCTTGAAATTGGCGCCAAAAGACGGGCGGTTGGAAATTGAGGAGGTGGAAATGCGGCGGAAAGAGTTCGCGGCCGCCGTCACACTTATCATGTCGGCGGTGTCGTGAGGCGCTTGACATGGACGGAAACGGGGTCCATACTCTGTCTGCACAAAATAAAATATTTTTAACGATTTCGGCTTTATTTTTCGCACTCCTAAGGCCCACAAAGGTTTTTTACAAAGAAATTAACAAACCAAACGAATGAAGGTAAAATGAATTTAGCAGTGTTTTGTGCTTTGAAAAGGCTTTTTTGTTCTATGCTTTTTTTCTCGTTTGTTTACTGCGGCCATTGCCGCTTTGAGTACTCTTGCCTAAATCGATAGCATTCTCTCACACACGCTCGTTCTTTTTTCAACAATTTTTCAATGAGAGTAGAAATTTTGGAATGAATTTTTTCAACGAAATTGCCAAAAAGCTTAACAAAAAACAAATGCAAATTTTCGCAATCAACTAACTCAATCAATCTTTAGAAGGAATTGAACCTTCAGATGACAAATTTCACTGAAATTTCAGATTTCAGAACCAGAAAAATTTGGTCAATGGGGAACTGAGGAAGTGCCATTTATTATTCTTGCGACCAAAAGCTGCTGGCAACATCAAATTTTTTCACATGTGTTTTTCCCGATTACGCGAACCTGAAGCCGGGGTTAAGCCGGACCACATATGTACATGATGGGTGGTGTTGTGGACCACAACAATTTGTGGTGGCCGCCACAACAAGCATATTTGGTTGTTGGTGGCGAATTCAAAGCCAATCGGCGAAGTTTTGGCGTTTATTTGCTTCAAATTTGAATTTAAAATTTGCAGACAGAGGCCGTGAAGGTGATCCCGCGCAGACTTCACTCTCTCTAATCTCTTCTATTCTCGTAGGAGCCGGCTGGACCGGATATTTTTTTATTGCGCCATATTTTGTAGACGTACGTTTGTGTCGGAATGTTGTTGGGCGCCGAGTCGTCCGAGTTTGTGAAATTAATGGATTCGCTTATTATTGGTTATTTCGGGCGTCACAAGGTTTTTTCCCTCGCTTCAAGTGTACTTCATGTTTATTATGTGCTAATTTTGAGAGTAGATTTGTGCAATTTTTTGGTAAAATGAAGGAAAATTTCTGTTATCCGCATTTTGTTTGGATTCTCTTACGCTTTGGTGAATTTTTTAGTATTTTGCGACGGCAAAAGTGTTCTTGGAGGAGTCGCCGCATCTACAGCCGCAGGCCCACAGAGCGTCCACTATCGACGACAAGGTGTATGGCGTCGTTTTGGAAGAAATTATTCAGGTAATGTAATCTGAAACACTTTTTATAGTGTTATTATGTTTGGTACTGTCCCCCCTGAATCAAAATATGTCTCTCAATACCCCCCCCCCCCAATTGGTGGGAGGGTTACGTCGAAAATAGTAAAACAGTAATCGGCTAAATAGGCGAATGTGGGAATAGCACCAAATGCTTCAATTTTGGTACCAAACGATAGGTATA
>SAUE01000259.1:72080-83086 GCA_009724625.1 Deladenus siricidicola
CACACACACACACACACACACACACACACACACACACACACACACACACACACACACACACACATTAAAAATTAATGAAAGACTATTGACCCAACATACGCGCAGTACAAAGCATTGGCCCTAAAACGCCACTATATAAAAAGAGATCTCTTCGTGGGTTTGAGTCAGTATACATAGCCTCATAATAGATTGAGCGTAAAAGTTAATGATGTTTTAAGAAGTAGCCATATGAAATAGCTCCCTTACGGGGCCTAAAATTCATCTTGTATTTGTATTTCCATTATTTGTTAGAAATAAGAACCACCCATTGTTGAGTCAAAAATTTTTCTGTGGGGGTAAGACCTAGCAATTTCCTCACACCGTTGCCCGAATTTTGCGCCCCGTGCAACTTGCGCCCCGAATTTTGCGCCCCAGAACTTTGCGCCCCGAGGTCGGAATTTTGAGGTCGGAATGCTGAAAAAATCGGAATTTTGCGCCCCATTTTATATTTTTTACACGGGGCGCAAAATTCGGGTAACCCCTCACACCTCTCTCTGTTTACAAAGATCGGGGGTCAAAGTTAATGGTGTTTTTGGAACGCTTTCGACGAACTTTTTACATTAAAACTTTTAAAAAATTTTCCACGAGGAAAGGGCTAGCTAAACCATCTTTTTCATTGCCCTTATTGTCAGAAATTCTTTTTTTTTTTTGACAAATTTTCCAACATCCATCAGAAAAAATAAACAAAAAATGAAATAAGCGCAAATAAAGAATACCACTTCGCCGGGGTTCTTTCGTCTTCGACCGGCGCCCGTCTGAAATTGGGGGAGTTCGGCGATGTCGATGAGCATGGCGCCGCCCTCGCGCTTCGCCAGCTGACGCTGGAACTTCTTCGGCTCGTTGGTGAAGCCGCCGGAGATTTTGTACGTGTTTACCGTCGGAATTCCGCGCATCGGCACTACAAAAAATGGCTTGAAATTCAATAAAATATGGCTTAAAATGTGGCTTTTGGCACTTTAAAAAGGAAATCCGATAAAAGGATTGTTAGAATATACGAGAAGAAATAGTTAGAATCGCTCAAACAATTTTCCACATAAAAATTCAAAATTCTCCAACAGCTGACGACCAGTATCTGGCGGATTTCGAAGCGGAGGGAGGGTAGCAATTGTATGTTATTGCGAATAGTAGGGGGGGGGAGGGCAAATAGGGAAGGGAACAAGTAGGGGTAAAATCCAAAAATTAAAAATTTTTACCTATGATTTACTGAATGAATATTCATTTTTCTTTATCATTATTCCCCCCGCCCCTCCTACGCCATTAAAAGAGGCATGGCCCCTCCCCCTGAATACGCCACTCCCTAGAGCACACCTAACTGCAGATCGTAGCATGGCGTACCAAAACTTTTCCTTAATGTAAACATCAGCAATTCATTCAACCAAACTTCTTAGCTCTTTAGTTCGAAATTGTGAAAATTTTGGAGACCTACCAAAATCAAATCAATTTTTTTTTTGAAAAAATTCAAAATCCAAAACAAAAAGAGAGCAAAATACCTACGATTATTGTTGGGTTTTCGAGCCGTACTGCGCATTTTGATGGGAAATGAGCTGACCACACCGCCGGTGTTCTTCTTGTGCGCAGGGTTGTTTTGTAGTTCAGCGGCTGAACAAAAAAAGAAACTATTCAGTAGCAGCAAAAACATTTTTAAGCAATAAAAACCTTTCTCCACCTCCTCCAACAACTGCTGCGATTTGGAGATTTTGTTCAGCGAAAAGTGTGCTTTCGGCTCAACCTTCGCGAAGCCGTACCTCGCCTAAAAAGGCTATTATTTTGTTTGAGTGAGAGAGGGAGAGCTAGAATGGGGGGGGGGGGACAGCATTTCTGAAAACGTCGGCTGCAGTTTACAACGAAAACCGGCATCAAAAAATATAAAAAATAAATAAAAATTTGAAAGCCTAAATAAGTCGGTTACAGCACCTAAGCCCCCATCCACCAGAAAAATTTTCATTTAAAAAATATATAATAATAATACTGCAATGGCGGAATGCGAGAGGAGCGCGCAATCGGGCGGCAAAATGAACGGCGCCGCGGGCGACGTTCGCTCAACGCGTTCCTTCACTAAAACTTATTGTAAAAAAATTTAAAAAATTCTTTTTAGTAAAAAAAGTAAAAAATTAAATAAATGTGAAAGCGTCAAAATCGAATTTATTGTTTCAAAAATGTTAATTCGGTGCAAAAATATTCGCTGTGAGCTCCGCACTAACAGTAGACAAAACAAAAAATTGGTTCTGTATGATATCAGACCCATAAAATTTTAAATGATATTTTTAAGCAATTGTGTGAATCGAAATATCGATGTTGTTTGATAAACAAAGCCAAAATCGATAAAAAAATTCTTAAATTCAAATTCTCCTTGCCAAAAATCTAAAAAATTGTTTAATTTTTTTGGAGTTCGGTATATTATACCAGAACCTAAAAATTCCTACTACAACTCGAACCCGGCCAAAAAATAAAAAAAATTAACCCAAATACATAAAAAAGCCAGCACATCTAGCCAAACAATCAAAAAAGTGGACTAAAACCCCACATATTCTCTGCAGCTCCTCAAGCGTCTTGTAGAAGAAGGAGTCGGGGTTGGAGGGCGTGCAGCGAATGCAGCCCTGGTCGGGGAAGTCGCGGTACATGTCCGCCACCGTCTCCACCCAGTCGTCCGCGTCCCGGCGCGCCAAATTCAGCAGATTCGTCAGCGGCTCGCGCCACAATTGGACGAGACGCGACGAGAGGTGGAGGACGGCCTGGATGATTTTGAGCTTGACGTGCGGCTCGAGCGCCTGAAAGCAGGTCTCCAGCTCGATGATCATCGGCTTGGTGAGCAGCGACGACGCCTGCCGACCCGCCCACAGCTCGTTCGCGTCGCCCAGCTTGTTCTCGATCCACTGCACGAGGTCCTGGTCTCGGAGCTGAGACGCCTCGCTATTCATTTTTGGAGATCTGCGGAATTTTCGCGTATATATTTAGTTAAAATTTTTTTAAAGAAAACCAAACCTTCAAAATCTCATGAAGCTTTCAATTTTTATTATAAAACTAAATTACCAGATCGTAAAATATTCAATAAATTATCAGACTTCTCAGTCAAATCCCTCGATTGTAACTCTTACGTATAAATAAATATACATATACCGAATTTTATAAACAAAAAAAAATAAAAATCTTCCCTAACCAACCGTTTTGGGGCTGAAAAAATTTTCGCCGTTTTTTGATTTCGGAAAATCGTTTTTGATAGCCTTAGGCTATGAAAAGGGGTTTGGTACGGTTCATAACAAGATAATTCACGCCACGGACAGTTCATACCAGGAAAATTTACTGTTTTTTAATTACTCAATGAAGACATAATAATTTAATAAAAAAGACATCTTGACGTGGCGGATGTAAAGAAACGAATTGACATTATTCAAATACAACTAAAAAAGATTTGTAAAATTGAAATGAATTTTAGTATGAGCTGTTCTGACCCCTACGAAAAGCCTTCCATTTACACACACACACATATATGATTCAACCAAAAAATAAAAATGAGCGGGAACAAAAAAAATTCTTCAGATATGTTTTTGCGAAAAATTCACATTTTGCCAAAAATAGTTGGGGTATTCAAACGAAAATTTATTAAAATAAATAACATAAAATTAAACAAACTCATCATAAACAATCGTTGTGGCGTGGCATATGGTGGTGGATATTCATCGAAAACTGCTAACCAGCCACATCCCCAAACGCCGTAAACTATTAAATTAAAACAAAAACAATCCCCGACACAAAAAAAGAGTAGATAACAATTAAAGAAATCCCACACATAACCGAAAAAATAAAATTTAAATGAAGGCGACAACTAATTTGTAAAACTGATGATGAACGGTTGTTGATGAACTGCGCGCTAGGCGTTGACGCGACGATTCGCGAGGAAATCGTTGTCGAAGTAGCCCAACTGCTCGGACATCGTCTCGTAGTTGATTTTCGAGTGATCGCTGTCGGACGCCAACCTAGAAAAAACAATATTTGTTGTTGGCAAAAAATTACGAATGCGATATTGGCTTTGCTGGGAAAAAAAGGATTTTTTTTGTTAAATCTTTTGAGAGTCAATTACGAGGTTTTTGAGCCCGTAATTACGAAAATTATTTCGAATTACTAAAATAATCTTTCGTAATTACGCCTAGCCCTGCTCGACTTTTTCCGTCCATCTAACCCATCCCCCGGGCAATGGTACTGTTTTGGAAGCAAAACAAGAAGATACTATTCCCAAAAAGACCACCGAATATCAACAAACAAAAACCAACACATTGGCTTTGCTAGAAAATGAAAAACCTTTTTTTTCGGCATTTATTAGCGAAACCAATATCATATATATTCGTAGTCAGGACGTATAGAAAACGTAAGAAACTTCGGGGGGGGGGGGGGAAGGGGGGTCTCTGCTGGGCCAACGTTTTCCATTTTCCCCCCATTCTTGATTACCAGGAATCCCCAACCCCTTGGCATTACCCCCCAAAGTGAAAAAAAAATCGGGCCCCAACAAAACAACAANCACCCACCTAAAGCCCCCCCCTCACATTCCGCCGCCCCCCCAAATGTTTAAAAAAGACACAACTTAGAAACCCTAAACACCCCAACCCCTTGCATTACCACCCAAAATTTAATAAAAATCAGGCCCCAGCAAAACAATCAAATGCACACAACCCTGAATTACCGACCCCCGCTAGCTAGCACATTTACAAATATTCTCGGGCGGCCGTAAAATTTCGCGGCTCTAGTCGCCGCTATATATTATTTATATCCACTTACTGCCAAACGTTGTACAGTTTGCGGCCACGTTCCGCGTATCGCAACGCTATGAAAACGGGTGACGGTAGCGAAGTCGGCATCATGACGATTTGGTGACCGTAGCACAGTGCGTACGTGATACGCTCAAGTTGCTCCAACGGATACTCACAGTCGTTCACGAGTACGGTATACTTCGGCGTTCGCGCCGTACCCTACACAAATTCAATTATTCCAAAGTCAGGGGTAATTACGACGAGAAATGTTTTTTGTAACTTATAATTTTCAGGGATAATTAAGAGAAATTATTTTCATACGTAATTCGCTGTCAAAAAAATTTCCAATTTTGAAATATGCTAACCAGAATAAAAATAAAGAAAAAAATTTGAAGAAAAATTATTCGAAAATTGTGTTTTGCATCGGATGCTTGGATGAGATTTTTTTCAAAAAAGTCGAACATATGTACGCCAAAAACTCGTTATCACCAGGCTAAAACCTCGTAATTACGCACACCCCTCTGTTCACATACATCACACAACAAAACAAAAGCGAAAAATTAACGTTGAAAAAAATCAATGACACACAACCCTCTAAAATTACCTGCAATGCTCGATGAGAATTCAAGAAAAATTCGCAAAGCACCGGATGAACAATGCTGTGGTCGACGACCAAACCGGGCTTCACGTTTTGATCCGCCGGTCTCAGATGTGCGTTCGCCTAAACAGGTTTTTACGTTTATTCCCTCACTCCCAAAACATGTTATTACTACTACGAAACAAAACAAAAAACTCACATCGGTAGGAATGAAGCGAATGCTTTGCAATTTGTTCGGCACAATCACGACCAATTTCGCCTTGCACTCCAACTTCTCCAGCACATTCTTGATGAGTGGAACTTCGAGGCGGAGCACCTTAAAATCAATTCGTTACCAAAAAAGTCAACACATTTCTATAAAAAAAAGTCAGGTCAAAACAAAAAATTCACTAAATGTAGATATCCCTTAAAAGAATTTACCATAGAAAAGTTTCCCTCGCTGCAACCGTTACGATACAAAACAATATGCAATGGCTCACACTTGCGATTTGCGCGGAACTTCTCGACGCATCGCTTGACGATCGTACGAATTATGGCGGCCTTTTCGTCGCGAAGCGGCGGCTAAAAATTGTTTTTAACAACCGAAAAACAAATCAAAAATGAAATTTAACCAATCATTATTAAAAAACAATGCGGCTAAAAACTCAAAAAAAAAATCTCGTAACAACAAAAGTAATAAATTTAGTATAACTCGTCAATAATTAAATTTTACCTGGAAAATGAAATCACCCACAAACTCAAACTCATCCACAAGTCCCACGTTAGCGGCATACTAAAAAGGCGAGATTAATCGATTTGCGAATAAATATCAAAACAAATGTTTACGTACTCCGACAACGGACGGCGGCGCCACCTTCACGCCCTCACCAGCCACAACCACATTCGCGTCCTCCAGCTGGGAGCCGAGACCGCCGGCCGGGTGATTCATGCCGCAGCCGATGTACAGCGTTCGAGTTCCCAGCACATCCTTCGCACTAAAAATCTTTGTTGAGTGAAAAATGTAATACTTCATCCAAAAAATAAAGGAAGAAAGCAAACCCTGGTGAAGTGAGTCGAAGCGAGTAATTCAAACCGCCCAACTTGATATTCGTCTTGTTCACTGGAAAACAAACAACAATATTTTTTGCATATATTCAAATAATATTCCAAAAAAAACTCACCAATATTCTGTAGAGTTTGCGGTTGACCTTTCGTGATCATATTCGACAAAGTGTTGGATCGAATCGCCTGTGTGACCACCGAGTACTGGCGCTCATTTAACTTCAAAAACGCTGAAAAAAGAGTTAGTACTTTATATACCATCCATTCCGGAAACAATTAGTGAAACAACTTTAATTTAAAAGCTGAAAATATCAAAAATTCTCAGTCCCAATTAGCTAGTCAACAATAAAAATTGTAGATTCCTCATTTACTACATACAGTGCATGTCGTCGGCGGACTCCGGATGAATAACCAATGCGAATTCACATCCGTGATCTCCCGCATATTTGATTTGTTCATTCAAAGCCTAAACACCATTCAATCATTCAATATTCAAAAAATAAGTACAACTTCAGCACAATACCTTTACGTCCGCCGTGCCGAACACATCCACTTGTTGTGGAAGTGGCATGCGCATTCCACGATTATTGCACTCATTCACATAGCGCTCGATAAACCTTCTAAACGCCACAATAAACATTTAAAGACCAAAATTTTCGCGAACTAAAGCACGTACTCAAAGTTGTCCTTTCTGAGATTATCGCGGTGACCGAGGAATGCGTAAGCCACCCACGTCTTACAATTCGCCGGAATAAGAAACGTCTTGTTTGGCCATGTGAAATTGTCGGAGCGAACAGTAGAGCTGAGATGGTTGAAGAACTCCAACTCCGGCGGCGCAAGCGAATGGCCCTTCTAAAAATTGAAGACCGTGTTAATAAAAGTTTCAAGATAAGAATGCATCATTCTCCTAAACAAGTAGTGGAAAGTTTTTTTGGCTGCTTACAGCGATACTTGAGTTAGTAGCTCCTGAATCAGTAACTAGGCGACAATTTCTTTTGACGGCCAAGAAAAAATATAACAAAAAATTCCCCATAGATTTTTGGTGCTTTTTGTCCAAAATTTTTTAGCTACGCCCACCCACAACAAAGTCAAACGGCGAAATCTAAAATAAAAAATTTCCATTCAAATAATATTTTTGTGCGAATAACACCGGCCAGCACTACCCTATTTGCCGTTGAATATATTATATTTTTTTCATCCAATATACTTACCACCGTGACGTGATTGGCAATGATATGAATTCCAGCATTTTTCAAATATTCACTAGACTCAAACTCCATCGACCTAAAAGCCTGAGCGTTGTGACGGAGAAGGATGGTGGGCGGAACCGCACATTTCTAAAATAAACGTATAATTTAGTAATAAACTTATTATCAAAGTGAATAAATTTGAAGTTCAAGACATCAACGACGTATTTGTGCCGGACAAAATATTCGATAAAAGAGAAGGAGACAATCGGTAAGAAAACTTTTCAATAAGTTTTTTTCTGCTCTTAAATACACCACGGTTTTCTGGCTTCAACAAGAAGAAAGGAGATAGAGTGTTAATCATACCCGATCAAGGGGGGGGGGTCAAGCAAAGAGGGTGGAGAATCAACGGAAAATTTTCTAGAAGTTAAATAAAAAGCTCGACGAGAGCGCTCCAAAAAGCATACTCAATTTTTCCCCGACGTCTAGGGACTGATACATATATGAGCGTTTGACCACCCCGCACAAAATTTTCACCCCCCCCCCTCCTCCTTGTCCAGGCTAGTTCTTCCACACGTCCCTAATCAATATAACATAATCGCAAGTCGACATCACCTTAATAGACTCCTGAATCTGTTTCGGTGTCTGCTGGTTGTTTCGTACACGCTGATTGTCGCACACATAACACAACTCCATGGGCACATAGCAAACCGTGTTGTTGATGCCACGAGCGCGCAATAGCGGAATGCGGGGCTGACTAAAAAGTGAAAAATAACCAAAAAATCATAAAAAATGAATATTTTTTACCGGATTTTATTATTATTTTTATATATGTAGAAGCCCATTTTAGGCATGGTTCCACAACCTTTAAAGAAGTTCATTATTAAAGAATTACAGACCTTTTCCACTGTAGTATGTGGTACAATTTTTTTTAAATTTCGCCATAAAAATGCGCTCAAACAAACTTACGTGAGCCTGATGGCGTACTTCTGGCTGAAATATTGCTCAACGCTCATCTCCTGTTCCGTCACGACGATCATCCGCGTGCTTGCCGACTCCGTGTCGAGACTTTTGATGTAGAACTTGTTCGAACGATTCAGATGACGCGTTTCCACAAGAAGACCTGGAAAATTTGGCATCCATGGCTACATCGCTATTATGATTGATTCATAGATATACCGGTATACACGCGATCAGTCAGCAGAAGCTCTCAATAGAAGAAAAATTCAAACAAAAATTTTTCGGTAGAAAATCAGCTAATTTCCAAAAAATTTCCCAGTTGGGAGAATTCCCTTCACCTGACGATGTCACTGCCCAGTGTTAAATTCTTCCTCAACGATAAATTATCATACGAAATGTGTCACCGTCATCCAGTAAAGATTTAAATATAGCGCAAATCACATAAAATTACCATTGCATATCTTCTCAATCTTCGACAAATCCGATTGCGAAAGGCTGTGAATGTTGCCTACCATTCGCTTCACCTTCTCGAGCAAGTTCTCGACAGCATGAAAAGGCGTTTTCTTCGCTACAAATTTAAAAAATTTTTAGCGAAAATGGGCAAAACAAAATGTCCGTCTCACTACTCGTCACACGTCTTTTCCCGTCCATCTAACCCATCCTCCTACTCGTCACCAGGGCTGGGCGTAATTACGGATTACGATTTTTTGGTGCACGGTATTTTCGATTTTTTGAAAAAATTTCGTTATAAAATCCTCCAAAATTCCATAAAATTTTTTTCAAAATTTTCTCCTTTTTTTTTCTTCGAAAAAGTCTTTCCGTGCGTTTTCGAGGAATGCTAAAAACTGGATTTTTTTTTGTTAAAGGATTTTTTGTAAAAAAGAGTCAATTACAAGGTTTTTGAGAACCCCATAATTACGAAAATAATCTTTCGTAATTACGCCCAGCCCTGCTCGACTTTTTCCGTCCATCTAACCCATCCCTCGGGCAATGGTACTGACAAGAAGATACTATTCCCAAAAAGACCACCGAATATCAACAAACAAAAACCAACACTCCAAGATGAGCGCCGTACTGCCGAGCTGCTTGGGGCCCTCCATGAAGCGAATGCTTTTCTGCGCGCCCAGCGCCAAATACGAGCCGTTATCCGGAAAAAAGGCCGTATCCTCGTCCGTAAAGTCGTATTGTGGCGGATCCATTAGAAAACTTTTAGTCGCCGAAAGCGCCACGTATTTCTCTCTGAAAATCGGTTGGAATCTCATTGATTGACGTCTGCAAATCCGATGGGAAGAGCATTGAAGGGGGGAGGGGGGGGGGAGATGAGAGAATATGTCCAAAGGGGTGGCCGCACGACTCATCATTTGCACAACTCATCACGTGCATCATGTATATAAATTATTTTCAAATTTAATTTGTTTTCTTTGCTATTTTTTATTGCATGCTATTTGTTTAAGTTTCACTGGAAAATATTGAAATTTTTATTAGAAAAAAATAAAAATCAAATTTGAAAAAATTTATATACATGATGAGTTGTGCACGTGGTGAGTTGTGCGTGATGAGTTGTGCAAATGATGAGTTGTGCGGGAGCCGTCCAAAGGCCTTGCCCGACCAAAAAATATTTTCAATCTATGCGCTCTCCTCTATTGTATCGGAATGGAGCAAAAAACGAAAGTTACATCCAAAAACAAAATGAAATACAAGATGTTCTAAAGCGGTGTTTCTTTATATATTTTGTTTGAACTGGAAAAAAGGTTTTGGAAAACCATGCAAAGCTGATCACTATTTGTTTACTGAAAGTTTTTTTTCTCATAAACCAAAACTAAAAAGTAAAACAAGCGGAAAAGAGCAATCAAAAAAGCAAGAAATACAAAGAAACACGCACGGTTGGAAGAGAATGTGCTGGCTGGTGGCCAGGTCGAGGAACTGGAGCAGTGAATGATCGTTGATATCGAGGTCCTTGAACATCGAGCGACTCAAATCGCCGATCGTCAGCTCGAAGTTGTGCGTGACGCGTCGGATTTCGACGTCAACGCGCGCAAAATGCGAAAACGACGGCGGCAAATCGGCGGGCAACATTTTAAAGACGACACCACTTGCCTAAATTAAAAACACTTTTCGGAGTTAAATGTGCTCGTCACACTTATGTTAAATGACCACTCCCAACGAGCATACAAAGTTAGTGCGTGGTGGTGGTGGTTACTTGCCAAGGGTTTACGGTTCACAAAAAAAGATTCCCGTGTGTGTTCATCACACATATGTTAAATGACCACCCCCAACGGGCGTATAGTTAGTAGAGGCGAGGAAAAACAAAACGAACAACAGAAACGGTAATAGTTAGATAACATAAAATAAAGATAAGTAAACGGATCTTCACTGGCGACAAAAATGTCATTAGGCTGGATGGTTTATGCAAAAGTGGCTATCAATTTTTAATTTGTT
>SAUE01000260.1:16647-42291 GCA_009724625.1 Deladenus siricidicola
ATTTGCATCCTAATTCGGTTTTGTGTCTTTTTGCATCCATTTTACATCCGGATCCACTTTTGATTTGAATCCATTTCGGATCCAAAGAACTTGTTTCATCTTTCCAAAAATATATTTTTTTCATGAAAAAATTAGGACCCGAGCCTGGTCAGAACAATAAGTAAAAGTGAGGAAAAGATCTTTTATACGCGCAAATCAGATTTTGAAGTGGAGTGGGCGTGGCTTATGCGCGTATAAAAGGATGCGTTTTCTGATCTTTTCCTCACTTTTACCTATTGTTCTGACCAGGCGCGGGTCTTAATTTTATCGATTCTAAAAGTGGATTCGGATGCATTTGGATCCAAATCATAAAATGAATCCGGAGCCGGATGCAAAGTCGTTTTCGTGTCCGGAGTTAAAAATTGGACCCGGATGCATTGCATGCGATTCTGTATCCGGATACAAACGAGATCTGGATACAAAATTAATCTTATTGTATCCGGATGCACATTGCACAAAAGTGCTTAAAACATTTTTGGAGCCGGATACAGAAACGGAAACGAATTTGTATTTGCATCCGGATTCAAAAGACGGCATGCGAAAGAAAATGTTTCCTTAGTTGGATCCGTTTTTACATCCGTTTCCAACATTTGAGTCCGGATGTGTTTGTTGCCGGCGGATTCAAAAAGGACACAAATTACAGCACTGTTGCCGACTCTTTCATCAGCGGTGGGAAATTCAAAAGAAACTCAAAAAATCAACAACTTTTTATGTTTGACATTTTTTACCAAAAAATGTTTAAGTGGATACCTTTAATTGTATGTATACACCTGCCTTCCTCACAAAATAATTTTTTATTTCTGCAAGTGCCAGGATTTTAGCAAAATAAATTAAAAATCCTTTTTCAACACTGAAAGAAATTTTAAAATTGTATGAATTTAAGCTGAAGGATGGCGAGGAGAAAACGAAATTGTGGGCGGGTCGATTTGAGTCTGTCTATCGGCCGGAACCGTGTTTTCCAAAATGCTAGGCGACGGAAAAGTAACTCGAAAATTAACGTAAATTTGATTTTCTTTTAAAATTTATTCAGTTTATGTGTATATTTTTTTAACAATAATGTTATAAAATACAATTTAATTGTGTCCAGAACTTTTTTCATAATATTTACCGAAGAGGGCATTTGGTCCTCGTTAAGGTACGTACCTAAAATAAATTTTATATTATATTAGGCTAGTTCGTAATTATTGACGTGTTTGTTTTGTTAGTAAAAAGGATTTTTTTTTCTCGGTTTCTCCAAGTGCTCTTCAACAAATAAAGTAGAATTGTTGAGGGAAAAATTTTACGGAATTGTTAAAAGCAAAAAATACTAAATCAATGCAATGTTTTGGATTAATTTTTTCGAACACTAAAATAAAATTCAGAAGGATTTTAACTGTTTCTCAAAATGAATTAAAGATTTTTTTGATATTATAAGAATCAAGGAATAAAAAATTTAACGTTTACGTTTTCGGTCATATCATAAAAAAAAGAACAATTAAAAAAAAAAATTTTAGATTAAAGATATTTACGACCTCCGTCGAATAAAAAAAATTTGCTCAAGTATTTTGCTTGAAAAGCGAATGGAGGTAAATTACAGTAACCTCCGGGTAAGGGACGGTCCAAAAATAATTTTTCGGAATCTACCATCGAATCGATAACCACTAATCAAAATTTGCATTTCTTTCGAGAGCACCGTGTCTCGCCACGTCAGTTAAAAATTGGAAATTCATTTTTTTCATCTGATTGTCTGCTCTCTCTTATTGAATTTGTCAATTCCTACTTAATAACGTACTATCTAATTTCTCACCATTTCCGGTTTTGACTAGATGTGGTATTTGTTCTACATTTTCCAAATATACAAATATTTGTTTTTCATTCAAATTTTTTGGCATTGGCATAATGGGAGGACGTACTTTTTTGCAGTGAAACCTTTTTTGAACTTCAACTCCTGAACGCTACATAATTCTTTTTCTGATGTCTGAATCTTATTTTCATTTCTTACGATTTTTTTTCACCATATGAAAGTCTAGTCATAGTCGAGACAAATGAAAAATTCAACAGAATATTTTTTGATCGGTTATGAAATTTTTTTTAAATCATCTTTACCATAAAATATTTTTTTGTTAGGTGAAATTTTTTTTTGATTTGTTGATATTTTTGGTTATTTTATATATATTTCAGGCCAGTTCATATTTTTATTTGTTGAGCATGGTTGATGAAATTCTGCCTCATATTTGCGTTTGGCCAGAATCGTCTCGTTTGAAGGCCTCTTTTCAGAAGTCGGAAGGCTGTTCTCCCATTTACACTATGCCAGGCGTTAAATTTACGGAATCTGTACATGATAAAGTGTGTGAAGCATATGCTCGGTTAAGAAATGTGAACATGGAAAGGCCGTCGGTAACCCCCGATTTTGCGGGTCTTAAAATGCTGGTGGTAAGTTTTCATGTCGGTGATAAAAGTATTTATTGTCCAATTAAAAGCTTTTTTTAGCAATGTGGACAATTGAAGGCGGCGTTGAATCTTACGACAAAATTGCTGACCGAAGTGGGCCAGGGACCAAACATGGCGGGGCATCCAACAAAAAACAGCCTGTTATCTTTTGAGGTTATTTTCGAAATTTTTATTTTTTCTATGAAAAAATATATTTCCAATTTTTAGGTTTGGTCTATTCGCTTTCAAATATTTATGGCTCTAAAAATGTACAGCACATTGATTGACGAACTAGCGGCTTTTGGGGAATTGGATGCTCCTGATACGTATCTCCAATACTATCCGGAGTATGCCTCATTCCATGGCTCAATAATTCCATACAGCCTAAGACTAGTGCACGCGGAAGTACTGTCGCACACTAACGAGCCATGGGCCGCTTTTACTCGCGTCCAACGTCTCGCCGAAAATACAAAACAAGCACTGGAGATGGTGCGTGAATCGACAAATGTCGACGTTTACATAACGATTTGGAATAGACGACTGGAGACGATTGAATTGTTGAAAGCCCGATTTTTCCAGAAATTGAAGGTAAAAGATCTTTAAATAGCAAAGTTACAAAACTTTGGAAACTGCGTTACTTTTCGCATTTGTCATATTTTTAACTAACTATTATATACATTATTTATGTTTAGAGCAGTAATTTTGAGTATTTTTCGCAAAGTTTTTCTTTTTTGGTTTAAATGAAATAAGTTTGACTTTTTCAAATTTATGTCACAGTTAAATTAATGTGAAAAAATTTTTCAAATACCAGATCAACTTGAACTTTTATTTTAAAATCGTCGTACTCGTTCATTAATAAACTTTGTCCGCTTCTTTTGTTTGAAATTGCTTGAAAATATTTTGAATATTTGACAAATTTTAAAGCTAATAAATTTCGGAAAGTTCAAGTTAAATTTTGGCATTTTGAACTTGAAATTAATTGAATTTGACCTTTTTTTAATTGATGATTAACTGGCGATTAGGATGGATTTTTTCAAATTTATTTTGTCAGTTTATTTAATAAATAAAAAAAGCTGTTTTTAGCGGTATGGTAGCGCTTTTTTGATTTACGAAAATTTCCTTCGAAGTTCCTTATTCTCCGCCGATGAAGCAAATCGGCGCGAACTTTTGGCTCTGCTCGTAAGAATGGCACTTTCCGTCGGGAGTTCCGTTCGTTTAAACAATTACATGGAAAAATTCATGCAATCCAGCCCTCCGCCTGAGAAACAACATGTTTACGAGTAATTTTTTGCTAGTTTTTTTCGCATTACCCGATGTTTTTGATTTATTTATATGTGAAAAAAAATTTAGATGCTTTAAAGCGATCTTCTACGGAAATTACGCGCTTGCTGAAGAATGTTTAAATCAATCAAATGAAAAAAATCTACCTTTAATGGTATAATTTTTTTTAATTTATTTTGTGGATGAATGCAACGGGAACATCATTTCTTAAGTGGCGTTTTTAAAGAGGTTTTTAAAAAAATGCTGCCAAAAGAAACGGTCAAATTGTGCAAGACTCAAAAATGTGCAAGAAACAAAAAACAAAAAAATTGTGCAAGACAAAAAAAATTTTTTTGCCAAAAATGGCGCCGTGATAAAAAAAACGGTTTTGTAAAGTTTCAATACAGTGTTTCCATTAAGTAAAGAAGTTCTTCATTTTTTCGAAAAATGAACTGATTTTTTTAACTTCAATTAAAAAAAAGAAGTTGGTTCCGCAAATTACATATCATTTTCAAAAAAGAAGAGGTCACCTTATAAGTTCAAACTTCATCTTCACCTCTTTATTTTGCAAATAGAAGTGCGCATTTCGGAAGTGACTTCTTTTTTGAAAATGATATGTAATTGACTTCCTCTTTTTTTAAATTGGAGTTGAACTTCATCAAAATAATGGAAAATCTGGTCGAATTGAACATTTGTAAGTTCAAAAATATTTTTAAAAATAAACACTGCCAGAGGTTATTTTGTCATGACTGAGAAAGATAAAAATTGGTATCTTTCATTTACATATATACATATGTACTAATTGAATAACAACAAATTTTAGCGAACAAATAACGAGGCCATTTCCTTATTGTACAATGGCAAAGTGGAAGAATCGTTAGCTTTGCTTATTCGACACGAGGGCGGTCTAACCGAACCACTCGCCGTCAATTTAACAACAATTTCCGATTTGGCCTCCACGTCCAACAATCAACTCCGTCAAAATTATTTTCTCAATCATTGTGCTAATGTCAATGATTTATTCGATCCTGCGCTGATAAAAATTGATTCTTGAATTTTATCTGTCTCATGAATATTGCGTTTTATTTGCTTAAATTATCGCTTTGTTTACCTGCATATATGTGTATTTTGTTTATTAGATTTTTTTTATTAATAATTCAAGTCAGCTGAGTTCTATGTGGAATTGTACGAAAATTTTTTATGAAATGAAAATTAGTTGAGGAAATTTTGAAACTGCGAAATTGCACATTTAAAAGTTAAAAATAAATTTATTTTTCAATTATAGAAGTAAACAAGCATGATTAATTCCATTTTTGAAAGTTAAATATAATAAAGATGAGTACCCATATTGGATTTCTATTTTTTAGATGTTTCGTAAGCCAAAATCCAGGAATATTCGCCAACGCGCGCGCAATGATGTTGACGAGGATCGGCGTAGCTCTCCGTCGCCCAACCTTGCGAACATCAAGGACGAGACGGCGGAGGACGATGAGATAAATGAGGTGAATAGCGAAGGCATTCAGGAATCGGTTCCTAAGCCAAAAAGTATTCTGAGTTTTGAAGAAGATGAAGGTTGGTTGCATGAATCCATTGACTCGAACTTGTTGTTCTCAAGGCGCAATTATAAGCAAAAAAATTAAATTTTTATACAAAGAATATTAAAAATAGGTTCTGAACATATTTAGCTGCTTTTTGTCGGATTTAACACAAAAAACTTGGGTTAAAAGGAGAATTTTTTTATGAGATAAAAAAAGAATTTTGTGCTCTTTTTTAGCAATGTTGTGGCTTTGACGCATTTGGGAATATGTTAAATTGTTTTAATTCTTAGACAAAATTAAATTTAAGGTGTTATTCGAAAAAATAATTTTGATAACTTCTGTCGTTGGGGAAGGGGGACTAAATGAAAAGTTCTGAAAAGTTTAGTAAACTACCGAAATAGGCTTTGAAATTTATATTATTACATATTTCCTTAAGTGAGTTGTGAAAAACATTTGATTTTTTTATATTTGCGTTTTTTGAGATTCAATTGTTTAATCCGAAAAAAACTTTTGTCATTTTTTTCTTCGAACTTTTTCAATTACGTGCATTTTTGTGCACATTTCACTTTTTCAGTGACGTTATTTAACATGATTTATGAAAAAATTATTCTGATATTGTAATTTTTTTAGAATTATTATGTTTTTGAGATGTTTTTTTAAATAAAATCAATAATTTAATATTTTGTGTCGAAATCTGTGTTTTCCCATTTTGGTTCAAATGAAATTAATTTGAACTTTTCAAATTCAAGTCTTTAAGTTAATTTGAAATAAATTCAAATTCAAGACGCCAATTCAAGTCAATTTGAAAAAAGTTTAAGTTCAAAATGTCAGTTCAACTTGAATTTTCCATTTTAAAATCGTCGTACTCGTTGATTGGGAAACTTTATCTGCTTCACCTCTTTCTTAAAATTAACTAAAAATATAAAATTTATCAAAAATAATTAAATTGAAAAGCCGTTGGTTCAAATTAATTTTGAAAAGTTCAAGTTGAACTGGCATTTTGAATTTGATTTTTTTTTCAAATTGATTTGAATTGGTGACTTGAATTTTTTTCAAGTTCATTTTGTTGGTTCAATTTCATTTTTTGAAAAAAGGAAAACACTGGTCGAAATAGTGTACTTTGAAGTTGAATCAAAATTTGTGATGCTTTTTTTCCTGAAAAAGCACTCGAGTACTTTCGAGTCGAGCAAGTCACAACATTGAAATTTTTAAGAAAAAATTTAAATTTTCCTTGAATGTCAAATTTAATTCTTCTTTAATGTTTTACTTCAAACTTAAACTTTATTAGAAATATTTTAGGTGACGATATAGTGGATTTCAAGCTGAAACGTTCCTCTCGCCACGACGAAAAATCGTCAAAGAGAAAAACAAAAAGGGCTGAAAATTTGGAATTTTCCACCAAAAACGCGATTAAAATTGAAGAGGAGGAACAAATTATTGTTGTGAAACAATTAAAAACAATTTCTCCGGTCGAAGTGAAACAGTCATCGTCCGCAAAGCCCAAGTTTCGTATACCTGAAAAGGTAACATAACGTGTCGATTTTTATGATACATTTAACAACTATCGAATTTCTCTTGAATTTTGCACTGGGATTTGCTCATTTTTAGGTGGACAACGACGAGGAAGAGGACGTAAAAGTATTAAATGACTCGGACGTTTCAGAGCGATTTGCCTCTGCGTTTGTCAGCATTCCGGATGCTAGAGCTGTTTACGAGGCGCGTAAGAAGCGCGAGCAAATGCGGCAAGGCGGCGGAGCGGATATTCCAATGGTTTTTACTTTGGACTCATTTTTTGCAGCTAAATTATCGTTCTTATACGAAAAGAATTTGTATTTACGTTTTTTGTAGGTGGATGATACGGTGAGGTTAAAGAACGCCAACTCCAAGCATTCTGGCGAGCGGTCAAGATTGGTGAGAGAGGACGATGATAACGATATGTCCGACGAAGATAATTTGGATGGAAAGTATGATTCCGACGTTTTCATGACATTTCAGCCTAAGCTGTTATTTATTTATTTACATTTAGATTCTATTCGTCGAAATCACTGTTAATAACCGAAGAAGAACAAAGACGGGATCAACAGGCACAATTCCTAAGGATGGAGCAGGGAACCAGTGATGCGGAAGAGGACCAAAACTCTGACGAGGACGAATTGGCGCGATGGGAACGAGAGCAGATTCGTAAAGGCGTCAGCGTGCAGAAGGTTTTGAATTTTTTAACTTTGTACCAATTTAAATTTAAATAATAATTTGAGGTTGGGTTTAACAAATTAAAATATTGCAGTAATTTTGTTTGTTAAGAAGGCATTTTGATTTGTTCATGGCCTATTTTTGTAGCGGAAGTGGTTTTTGAGCCCAAAAATTAAAATATTGTAATAATTTTGTTGGTTATTTTGACCTGTTTATGGCCAAGTTTTTGATCTTTTTTATATATTTTTTTCGGTGAGTTCTCCGCAGGCACGCCAATTTCAGCCAATGGAAAAAATGATGATAACTTATAAACTATATTGAAATTGATGTTAGAAAGCTGAAAATTTGTACACGGGGGTTTTTGGGGGCGCTCTTAACGATTATCCCAACGGATTTTTGATACGACCCTTTTGGGACCTTGTACCGGGACCTGGGTGGCATCTTTTACGGTATGGCAATTTACGGTACCCAAATCATATGTCATTCGAAAGCTCTCATCAATAGGAACATTTCATCCTTTAACACCCACCCCTTAATCTTCAAAAGCAAAAAAGTTAGTAATCTTTGAATCACAGCCATTCGCCATGGAAGAACTTTTTTTCGAATGGAATAAGCAACATGAAATTTCAGCCACAGATAGAGAATTGGATGGGGAATACGATTGCCGATTTGTTTTTTTAAGAATACTTCCCAATTACTTGTACGAACACTTCAAAAGCAGAAATTGTGGACAATCCAAATCACAACTACTTTTTTAAACACTAAAAACAAATATACGCCGGAGTTTATTTGTAAAAAAAGGGTACTCGTTCGATTCTACGTTTTTTGCGCTTCTTGTTAAGTATAAGTTTACATAGTCACAACAAAATTTTACTCTCGTTGTTTTTGTTGCAAACTTGGGATCAAAAATTTCGAAGATTAGAATTTGACAAAATGTTCCTATCATCATTTTGAAATTGGCGTGCGCAGGAATACGATAATGTGTAACAGGGGTATTTAAAAACGATTTCTTTTGAACTGAATTTTACAAATTTTAAAATTTGCTTAGGTGAATCAGCTGCAAAGTGAGATGAATGCTACCTCTCTATTTTACCGGGGTTTGAACGCGGACGGATCCATCCCGGTTGAGCAAGGTGATGCGGATATGGACGTTGAGATTCTCGAGACCACAATCACACGCCAAAATATTGTCCTACCAGGTATTTATTATTTACAGAAGTTTTCTTAAGGATTTTGTTTTAATTTTTTGTCAAATTTCAAGATGGTTCTTTGCCCGGAAGCAGCAATACTATTACGTTAGACGACATTCTCTCTAAAATTCAACTTCAAATCGAAAGGCGCCAAGAACACTTTAATGTTACGGAAAATAGCTTGAATCGGGTTGAGACGAATTTGAGCGAAAATCAAATCACTATTAGCCAATTGGAATGCAATAATCCGAATTTACAGCAACGTTTTCGAATGTTTCAGGAGATGAGATTGTTTACGAGAGATTTGTTAGAGTGTTTAAACGAGAAGGTTAGGTGTTTTCTTTCGGAAAAAAATTAATTTAAATATTTTTTTCTTTACTCAAATGTACCAATTAACTTTTATTTTTTAGGTGGAGGAGATTGGTGCGTTGGAGGAACAAATTATGGCAATGTGGAAGAAACGCTCAGAAAAACTCATTCGTCGAAGTCGGCAGGACGTCCAAGATCAATACGATCGGTGCGCTGCTTTAGCTTTGGGGCGCCAATGGATGAATCCGACACCCGAATATTCGATGAGAGAGGCTGAACGGGAGGGAAGAAGGTTGCGAAATTTGTTAATCCTTTGAAAATGATACATTATTTATTGCACATTTTTTGAAAATTTTTATTTTAAGGGTTTTACATTTTTGAGTTTAATTATCTTGTCTCTTCAAATATAAATTTTATCGGTTGAAAATTAAGGAAGTTACAAGTAAAACAAGCCAACTTCGAATTTTCATTACTATTTGTATTACATAATTCAATTTTTTGCTAGTTTAGAAATCGTAGAAGAAGAGAACGCGAAAAGAACGGTGTAATTTCTCACAACGAGGGACTAAGTAGTGACGACGAGGAGACCACCAGTCAGAAAGTTGTCTACGCTGATACTACTGGTATTTTTTGTTTGTTTTTGAAAGCTTCAATTTCATTTAGCGATCTGATATTTTAGCGTCGGTGCTCGAAAAAGCGAGAGGCGTATTTATTGATGCATCCGACGAATTCTGTAGCATAAAAATGATTGTTAATCGATTCATCGATTGGTATGCGGTCGACGAAGACTCTTACGGGCAGGCGTATGTATCGCTTTGTTTGCCAAAACTCGTCTCACCATTTATCCGCCTTGAGCTTTTGGATTGGAATGCGCTTCAGGTTTTATTGCACTTTAAAATTTAGTTTTGCTTTATTGCTGATTTTTTAATGCTAACTTGGTTATTAACTAATCAGTTTTTACCCTGTGCTATTTTTTTAATTATTTATTTTCTATTAAAAGTTTAGAATGGAGGAAAACTTCTTCATGTTCACAATTGGTACAAACAACTCTTGTCCGTTGGACTGGAGAATATGGGCATGGATGCTGACAACACAGAGCTTGTAAATATTATTCCAACGGTTGTGGAGAAAGTTATTTTACCGAAAATTGCAAGTATACTATTTTTAATAATTGAATTAAAAATAGTTAATTTTTTCAATTACGCGGGATGATTTATTTTAAACGGGATAATTTACTTTTTTGTAGGGATCATTGAGGAACAATGGAATCCCATGTCACTGAGCGAGTCGCGTAATTTGGCAACGCTTTTGAAATCGATTATCGACGACTATCCCACAGCCAACGTCTCATCAAAGCGCACCAATGAAATACTGCAAGCGGTCTACAAAAAAATGAAGGCCAGCATTGACGAGGATACATTTGTGCCACTTTACTCAAAAGAGTACGTCGTTTTGTTATGAATTTTTAAACTCAATATTTTAGCAATATCTTATTTGAAAATTTGAGGGATAGATAAGTTGATGATCCTACTGATGTAATTGATAAATAATTATTTCTGTGTGATTTTTAGAGCAATCGAAACGCTCGAAACCGGATGCGGAGCGTTCTTGGATCGTCAATTTTGGAGATCGGTGAAGGTATTATTTGAACAACAAAACTTTTTTTTTATTTATTTTTATTTTAAAAATGCAAATATTTAGCTGATTCGTTCGTTGTGTGCTTTTCGGCACATTCTATCGGACGTTTGTCTCGAGGAACTCGTGATCGAGGGAATTATGAACCGCAGCTCCATTGTGGCGTTGCAATTTTCAGCGCTTTCTGATGCGTCCGCTATGGTGAAATGCCAAGCGTTGGTTGGCGAAATTCCATCACATTGGCTGCCGTCCGCTCGACCCATGTCTTATCGGCCGCTTATTAACGTGCTTTCGATGGTTGTTGATCAGCATAAAAGTAGAGATCGGTTTGTTCTTTTATTTTTTTGGATATTAGCCAATATTTTAGGTGGTATATTTTGGAATTTTATAACTTTAACCTTTTTTAGCGAATTTTGCAAACAAATGCAAAAATTCATCAATTTGGCGCGAAAGGGAATCGACGAACTTTTATAGACTTTCCTGGCTTTGTGTTGTTGTTTTTTTAATTTAAGAGAAATTTTTATTTCTTGTTAGATTTCAATTATAAAAATGCCAAATGTAGCAAGCTAAAGTTCAATTTTTGATAAGCATGAAATTGGTTAATATTTTACTTATATGTATTCACACTGATCTTTTTTGCTGTTTTCCTATCAAATTTTGAGGGACGAGAATAATAAAATTAGTGCATATTTCATAATTGTATGTATTAAATTATTTGGTTTTTATGAAATATTTCTCAAACTAAACTGTTCATTTCTTATTTGCTTAAATTTTGCTTAGCCAATTTTTTGTTCGCGATGGATTGGAAACGCGCTTCAATTGTTTTGGATCGCTTCGAGAGCATGTCTTCTATGAATATCAAGGAATTAAAGCAACACTATAGGCGAATTCAACAAGTAATTTTATCATAAATTGGTTATTATATTTTAATTTTTTTGTATAATTCTTGTTATTGCCATCTACTCAAAGAAAACATATTTGATTTTCAGCTTCATAAAATTTCTTGAATTTCGTAAGGGGGAGGACAACTAAAAATTTTTTCTTTTTCTAAAACTAATGTAAAAGTCTAAAAATTTCAATTTTTACCTTTAATTTGTTTAAAATCTTATATACGCCTTGCCAAAAAAATACACATTTGATAATTGTTATTTCGAATCTATTTCATTTTTGACTTAATTCAGTTGGAAGTGGAACATGATTACGAAAGCGCAACCATCGAGAAAAACAACGCAAAGCGATTGGTCGACCAGTTAATGGCCGGCTTGCAACAAATTTTGGCAGTTAGAAATGATTTGAATGAATCGGCATTCGATTTGTTCGACACTCGACTGGAACCAACTCGACTTCAAATTCAATCTACCATATTAGCTTTCGACAAACTTCTCAAAGACCAACGTGAACGAGCCGCTGCCAATGACACATACTCTTTACCGTCAACATCTTTGGGTGAACGACCAGCTACTAATATTTTCGACGATTGTTTTAAGTAAATATTAAAAATTTCGTATTCGATTATTTTTGAAAATATTGTAGCGGTGACCCAGTGACACCAACTGCAAATTATTACGAGGCACAACTTGTAACTCAGACCAAACTGAATCCGAAAGTGGAGGAGATGCGAATGCGCGTCGAGCAAGCAAAAATGGATGCGGAGGCGAGTGAAAAGTTGGCTGAGGAAATTGAGGACCTAAATCAAGTGATGTTGGATCTTTCGCAACTTGTACATGTAAGTTTTTCCGTTGGAATTGTTTGTTTGGTGTATTGATTCGATTAATTTTTGTTTTATTAACTTCACTAAATTAGTGACGTAGCCAGCAGGCGGGAGATTTTACCCATGAAAAAATTTTAAAAGGTTTTTGGTGACAGTCAAAATTGCAAAAAAAATCAATTTTTCTGGAAGTTATGAATAAAGAAAGCCTTGTTTTAAAACATAGTCAGTTTTAGCAACTGACACTTAGGAGCTCAGATAAAGACTTTTTAATCTTTTCCCACAATTCCACTATGGCACTAAATTTAAGAATTGTTACATTGATTTCGCCAGCCATTGTTAACTTATTTTTTTTACATTTTTCAAATCGAATATTTGAAAAATTAAAATACTGTTTTGATTTGCTTCAGAATCAACACGATCTCGTGGACAGTATCGAGGACCATATTGAGCGGTCTAATCAAGAGGTGCAAGCCGGCCACCAGCAACTGAAGAAGGCAGTCAAATCAAACAACGCCAAATATCCAATGGTAGCAGCCATTTTTGGAGGTGTGGCGGTAGGTGGACCGGTGGGTGTGGTGGCTGGCTCGGCTGTGGCTGGAGTGGCGGCGGCAGTGGGCGGCGCTTTTGCAGGTTGCTCGTATCATATTTTTATAACAACAAAAATTATGGCTCATCCTAAATTTTTCAGGTCTCTATGGCGGACGCGCCATTAAAAAGCAAATACAAAAAGAGGCGACAAAGGAATAAACTTTCACACCGGCGAGTATCTTGAATCAGAAAATATCTAAATTATTTGAATAAAACGTGTACGTAATTGAATTACTTTCGAGAGAGAAACCAAACGAGGTTTATTTACATGACGGTTGGTGTATAAAATAGTTCTAGTCTTATAATTCAGCTGTAAAGCTTAGTCAAATATGGTGACCTGACAACTCGTCAACAAACAACTCGTCTTCGGACAACTCATCTCCGGACAACTCGCCCCCAAAATTTTTCTAGTTATATTTACATAATTTAACATCAGTAATACCCACTTTTTATAAATAAATACTTTTGTTCTGGTTGTAATAAAAGTGTTAAGAATCACGTTTTAAAGTTTACGAAGTGATAACTTTAAAAAAAATGATTAAAACGCATAAAAATTCTCAATGATATCATTTTGGGGGCGAGTTGTCCGGAGATGAATTGTATGAAGATGAGTTGCCGTTTTTTGGGGATGAGTAGTCCGGAGATGAGTTCTCTGGAGACGGGTTGTCCGCGGACGAGTTGTCGGAAAATAAATTTTTTGACGAGTTGTCGGTGTGCCGTCAAAAATATGATTTTCTATTTTGAGTTCGCATATAAAAACAATAAAACCCAACTAGGCTTTCTGTTTTTCATTGTTTTTTAAATCTCGAATTTTCAAGAAAAATTATTTCCATTACTTTCGGTATTTTAATAAAGTAATGTTTCCATTTTAGTGAAATATTTCATAAAAAATGAAATGAATATTCGTTTTCATAAAAATTCAAAGTTTAGTGACAAAAAAATTTCAGAAGAAAAATTCAGCTTTTTAGCTATGCTTTGAGCCGAATTAATTTCTCCCGTACCGTTGTAACTGTGACTTTTACGCGGAATACATTCCTTTCTCCGCTTTATCACGCAATTTATTGAACGGGTCATTATTTGTGAGATTAAAATTTTCTATTGTAGTTGATTTTTTTTAGTTTGTGGTCGAAATAACGATTTTGTTATCACTCGCACCATCTCTCACTCACGCCTTATCATCCTTTTCGATCATCACAATATCATCTCTCGTTTTCTAGTTTTTCTACTAAAAAGACAGCTAACAAGTTATATTTCCTAAATTCTCGTGAAACATACACGGAAACAAGTCTCAAGACTTTTTCATGCTTTTCAGTAATCTTGAGCTCCCTCAAATTTCTTTGACGAAAAATACGATAAATTTTATCTTTTAATTTAAATACAGTTTAGGTTCAAAGTTTTAGCTTTGGGTTATATTTCATAAATATTGGATATTTATTCAATATCTTATTTTAATTAAAAAATATTGCATTTTTAACGAATTCATATCTGAAATAATTTTGTTGATTCCGTCGTCGTATGCAGTTATCCATCTTTCCTTTTTTTTCGTTTCCATTCTATATCGATATATTCATTTCATGCATTCACCGCAATTCTAAACAAATCATTGCCGCTACGTTTTTTCATCTTCTGGCCGCCGAGAATTGGCGCGCAAACGATTCTTTGAATTGATTTTTGTTTTTTTCCTGGCTATGATGATACTACGACAATGATAATTGCAAAATCGAGTACGTTCACGTTTATGATTTTATTATAATTAGAATTGCACACGATACATACATATATATGTGTATGTGTATTTATGTGATATAAATACATATATTTGTATGTGTATGTGAAACGCAAGGATGGTTTAATAGTAATGGTTTTCTACTTGTGTCGGTTAATATTTTATCTATATGACTTAACGCCTATTTAATCTCATACCTGATGTCCGGTTGACTGAATCAAAAACAACGTGAAAATGCTCGTTTTGCAATAAGTGCGGAGCCATATAAAAACCAAATTTTGTAAAATGGTTTTTAATGGATTGTTTTTCCCCACATTACTTTTTTGGAGTACAGCAATAATCACCACTTGAAAAATAACTGTTTACCCTGTATCGGCCTAGCCGAAACATGATAATTCAGAAAAAGAAAAAAATTTCACTTAGCGAATCATTCGATTTATTAGCTGATAATTTTTATGTTGATAATTCTCGTCTTTTTTATTGTTCCATTTTTGTCGAGTAATGGTAAATAATAAAATCACCTTTTATTTATGTTTATTTTTTGTTTATCAAAAGTTCATAATGCGGAGTCGCTTATAAAATTTGGGCATTTGTGCGAATATTTCTCAATAACATTTGCTTAGTGAAAGGGCTTAATATTTTTTACGTCCAGTTGTGAGCCTCGGATTTTCTGACGGTCCTCATTTTGGCATCGATTTTTAATATTTATAACCCAATTATTATGCAGTCCCGTAATGTGGTTGGTACAAGCGTTGTGCAGAGTTCTGTTTGAAAAAGGACAATACATATATGACTTTTACAATTTATTTCACCTATTTGTTGGAGCAATTGAAATACTTAATCAGAAACGAATAAATGATCACGTGACAAATGATTCTGGACCAAGATTTTTTTTGCTAAACCAAAAATATTTTCTTATCAGTTTCACTTTATTATAATAATTGCCACGAAATTTCTGCTCATTCACCAGAACGAAATTTTTGTAAATTTCTTTGAGAGTCAATTGCGATACCGACTTGAAATTTCCAAATTCAAAAAAATGTGTAGTGGAAATCACAATTACGAAAATAATGGAGTGGTTAACGTTTGGGAATATCGTTCATTGAAAAGAATAGCTATACCACAAAAAAATTTTGTCCTTGTAAGCCCCTTTGCTTGGCAATGATGGGAATTTATATTTTCTCAAACATGAAAATGGTGTTTCATACGTTTTCTCCGGCATGAGCTTATTCTGAAATCAATATATTTTGTGTCTTCAATACACAAAGTGTGGACGGTATGTATATGTTATTTTATCATTCTCACGTACTTTCTCCGACTCGCAAAAGCTATATGTATGTGTATTTAGGCAATGAAAAGTTATTCTTTTCCATCTTTTTCGAGAGTCTGAGTTGATAAAACTTAAAATGGATATTGTTGTATAGCTTAAAAAAGTAAAAGATGTCAGATTTTCATGAATTTTCATAGGCTCCAGAAAGAAAAAAGAATAAGACATATAAAGATGTGAAGCGGGTGAATCATTGAATTTCCCCCTTTTTACAGCATATTGGATACTCTCTTCAAATAAATGCTTTGTTATCGCCAAATTTTCATGTGGTATTTAAATTTTACATATACATATTACCAAAATTTCATATACACGTGTTTGTGAAAAATATAATTTCTATAATTTTTATCCGATCTACATTATAACCCTAAGGGTAAAGAACGACGCGTGATAAACTTACAATTGATATTTTGAAAATTGCTACTGATGGTTGCAACACTGCGGTTGTCAGAATTCTGATTTTTCGAATAAGCGAAGATGTGCCCATAATATGGCGTTTTTGAATCTTTAAATGCTTTAAAATATTCGTAGCAAAATGAATTTATGTGCATGTTATTTCCAAAATGAGAAAATAAAGAAAATATTTATAATTTGAAAAATTTGTGGACTGAATTTTTAGAAATTGATCATTTTTGAATTCAAACTGAAGTAATTGCCAACAAATAATGATGAAAAATTCATTCTTCCATCCACCGATGGTCATGAAAATGTTTGAGTGCGACTATTTTTTTATTCCTAAAAACCTATATTTTAGACCCTTTCTCCCCCTGTTTTTCGATTTTTTGAACCGTAAAAATTTATTTCATGTTTCTGTCATGATCAACAGTTTTTTTTCGTGATGAATGGATAGGTTTTGTGATTTTTCCCTTGTACTAAAAATATTTTTTCAGCTTCACCTCAACAGGTAAAATAATGAGTGCTAAAGCTTTGAGCGAGTATAGTGGCAAGGAATTGCTCTACCGCAGTCTCGAACATGTTCCAACGGTGGTAAAGCCACATGCGGTTCCACTAAACGAACATTCTGACTTCGACGCGGCCGTGCAGAACTGTGACTGGATTAAGAGCTCTGGGGTAAACAACACTTCGTTATTATATACACTTAGGTTTTAGAAATTTCAGGTGAATGAGTACTGAAATTTTGCTTTTTTTAATAAAATTTCAATATTCGTAAAAATATTTTATTACGATGATAAACAAGTTGTCACATCTACAGCAATAATTAAAAAATTATAATTAAAAAATTGTCCATGTTTTCAGCAGGGAGTTATTAAACCAGACCAGCTCATCAAACGACGTGGCAAACACGGGCTTGTGAAGTTGGGAAATGTCGCTACTTTGAAGCAGTGGTTCAACGAAAAAAAGGGTAAAGATGTTCAGGTACAGAATTTTTCAGTATTTGTTGCGTTTTCAATTAAATTTCGGTTGTGTGTTAGGTGGAGAAAACTACGGGCAAACTGTCGACGTTTATCGTCGAGCCGTTGGTGGCCCACGAGGACAAGGACGAGCTTTACATCGCCATCTACAGCAAGATGGAGCAAGACATTATTCTCTTTTACGAGCAGGGTGGCGTTGAGGTCGGCGATATTGACGCTAAGGTATAAAATTTAGATGTTAGAATAAAAGACTCAACATTTAATATTGTAAAAAAATTACTAAAATTGCCGCTAAAAATTAAAATTAAATTTTTCAAATATTTGTAGGCTCACAAACTCGTCGTGCCCGTTCAGATGAAGGATTCGGATATGAGTTTGTCGAGCACTGACCTCAATAAATTGGTTGTAAATGTGGACGCGGCCAAAAAGACGTAATTTTTTTCATTTTTTCACATATTTATTGCTGGAAATTTTTGCAGATTTTCAACCGTTTCATTTTTATTTTAGGATTGTTCTTGAATTTATTAAAGAGCTTTACGAGGTTTACAAATCGAACTATTTCACTTATTTGGAAATCAATCCGTTGGGTAATTAATTTTTTTAAATTTACGTCTGGAAATTTTGAATTTAATTTTATCGATATTGTTTAATTGAACTAATACCAATTTTTTTGAAATTGAATTTGAAAAATTTAGTTGTGAAAGACGGCAAAATTTACATTCTTGACTTGGCGGCGAAATTGGACGAAACGGCGGCTTATTTGTGCTCGGAGAAATGGCTCACGCGAAAGGGCGAATCCGTCGAGTTCCCCGCGCCATTCGGCCGAGAACTTTCCAAAGAGGTTCGCATTGTTTCTGCCCGACAAATTTGTAGATGAAATTCAGATTTTTCACAAAAAATTTTTGCAGGAGAAATACATTGCCGAATTGGATGCGAAGACTGGCGCTTCGCTGAAATTGACAATTTTGAATCGCAAAGGTCGCGTTTGGACCATGGTCGCCGGAGGTGGAGCGTCCGTCGTGTTTACGTTAGTTTATTGCTTTTATTTATTTATTGTTGTTTATATAACAATATTTTGTTGATTTTTTTAATCTGAATAAATGTGTAGAAAATTATTTGTAAATTTTTCAGAAAAATTGTTTCAATTAAATTTAGTTTGGAGTTTTACATTTATTTGTACTTTTTTTTGCGCTTTTTACAAATTTTTTGATTTAGTGATACGGTGTGCGATTTGGGTGGCGCGTCTGAACTCGCCAACTACGGCGAGTATTCCGGGGATCCGAGTGAGTCGCAGACTTTTGAGTATGCGAAGACGATTTTCACGTTGATGACGGAAGGTGCGCCTCATCCCAAGGGCAAAGTGCTTATCATTGGCGGTTCTATCGCCAACTTTACGAACGTCGCCGCGACTTTCAAGGTAGGGAGGAAACAGATTTTTTGATCACAAAAATATTTATGCGTGATATAATTTTTTGACATGTTATTTTAATTTTTAGGGTATTATTCGTGCAATTGAGTCGTTTGTGGAGAAATTCCGCGAGCACAAAGTGACAATCTACGTCCGCCGTGGCGGACCAAACTATCAGGGTGGTCTACGCAAAATGAAAGAATTTGGTGAGATTTTTAATCGATATTTGTTTTTATAGTTACTTTTTTAATGACTTTATAAGACTTTTTGTTGTTGTTTAATATTTTCAAACTTTTTTTTGTTGATTGCTATGGTATTTTTACTAAGCAGAATTAAAAATGCTGCTGACACCGGTCTTTTTGCAATTTTTTATTTAAATTTGTGATATTTTTGGTTTTAGCATTGAAAATTGATTTGCCCATTCACATATTTGGCCCGGAGACGCACATGACGAGCATCGTGGGTGCGGCGTTGGGCGTTCGACCGTTACCTCAGGCATCCCTCACTCCGCACACCACCGGTCAATTCCTCATCAGTCCCGAGAAAAATGTTTGCTTTTTATTTTTTAAATTTTTAATAAATACAATTTTCTTGGAATTTACAAATTAGATTTTATTTTTATATTAAATACAACTGCTAAAAAATTAAGCATTAGTTTCTAAAATACTTTAAATCACGTCTTCACAGCAAATATGTTTTAGATGGCAGGAACAGTGTCGCGCAAGCCCTCAGCAGCGACGAATGGCGCCACGCCACCCACGGAAGCCAGCGGTGGCGCACCTCACACCGTCGGCGGTTTTTTAGCGGCGGCAGCGTCAAAAATCACTGGCAAGAAACTGTCGGGTGAAATTCCAGACGGCGTAAAATCCCTTTTCGAAAACAACACCAAGGCCATCATCTGGGGCCAGCAAGCTAAAGCTATTCAAGTATTTTTTTAAGTTTTTTCCTCAATATTAACGATTTTTTGAGCTACAAAAAACCATTTTTATGTTTTTAGGGAATGCTCGACTTCGACTACGTCTGCCGGCGGCAGTCGCCCTCGGTGGTCGCTGCCACTTATCCGTTCACTGGCGACCATCGTCAAAAATTCTACTTTGGTCAGAAGGAGATTCTGGTGCCCTCCTACAAATCGCTTGCCAATGCCTTCAACTCGCATCCTGAAGCTAGTGTGATGATCACTTTTGCATCTTTGCGATCGGTGTACGATACTGTGATTGAGGCGCTGCAATTTCCTCAACTTAAAGTGATCGCCATCATTGCGGAGGGTGTGCCCGAAAACCAAACTCGCAAAATTATTAAGGTAATGAACTGTTTTAAATTATACAGGTTTTTTTCCTCAAAATTATAATATTGTTATAGATGGCTCACGACAAGGGAATCACGATTATCGGCCCAGCCACAGTGGGCGGTATTAAGCCGGGATGCTTTAAGATTGGAAATACCGGTGGAATGATGGACAACATTTTGGCCAGCAAACTTTATCGTCCCGGAAGGTATATTTATTTTTAATGAAAATTGACAATTTTGTTATGTTAATGGCATTTTTTAGTGTTGGATATGTATCACGATCGGGTGGGATGTCCAATGAGTTGAACAACATTTTGGCTCACAATACTGACGGAGTATTTGAGGGCGTTGCTATTGGCGGAGACCGTTACCCTGGCTCTACGTACACCGATCACATCATGCGTTACCAGAATGATCCTCGGTAAGCGATTAATTAAGAGAACTTGATCGACTTTGTTATCATTTTTGGGTGTATTGGAATTTTTGCTAGGTATTTCCTGGAGACTATTAGGATAAAAAAAATATGAAAAATGACATTTTTAAAATTGGATTTTAGAGTGAAAATGATTGCTTTGTTGGGCGAAGTGGGTGGCGAGGAGGAATACAAAATTGTGCAAGCTTTGAAGGACAAAAAGATTACGAAACCTTTGGTGGCTTGGTGTATTGGCACGTGTGCGGACTATATTACTTCTGAGGTGTGTTTATTATTTTATCTGGTTGGAAAATTTTTTTTTCAATCGACTTGGAATTTTTCGTGTACTATATGGGTGATTTAGGTTCAATTCGGTCATGCCGGCGCGTCTGCAAACGCACGTCAGGAGACGGCCGCCGCTAAGAATGCGGCTCTTCGGGAGGCCGGCGCGCACGTTCCTGAGTCATTCGACGACTTTGGCAACCTCATCGCTAAAGTCTACCACGGACTTGTGGAAAACGGCGTTATTGAGCCGACGTTGGAGGAGCCGCCACCACCCGTCCCCATGGACTACCAGTGGGCTAAGGTAATTTATATTTATTAAAAAATTAAAATTTTTTCTTGAAAAATAATATTTTTCGTACACATATTAGTTTTTTCTGTAGGAATTGGGTTTGATTCGAAAGCCGGCTTCATTCATGACATCGATTTGTGATGAACGGGGTGAAGAGCTGCTCTACGCTGGAGTGCCAATTACGCGAGTTCTCGAGGAAAACATTGGAGTCGGTGGAGTTCTCGGGCTTTTGTGGTTCCAGGTGATTATTTTTCTGGTTCATTGAAAATATATTGGCTAGGGAGCAGTGTTGTAACTTGAATCCCAATTAGATCTGCAGATCCACGCAGATACTGGATCCATGTTGGATGCAATTAGTATTCAATTGAATCCATTTTTCATAAATGTATTCAAATTGGATCTAATTTGAATCCATTTTGAATACACCTTGCTTTTGTCCCGCCCAAATTGGATACATTTTTAGATCCTTGAGGATTCAAAAAGTATTCAAGTTACAACACTGCTAGGGAGATATAAACGTCTTAATTTTATTTTGTTTAGAAACGACTACCCGAACATGCCAACAAATTTATTGAAATTTGCTTGATGTTGACGGCTGATCACGGGCCCGCCGTGAGCGGTGCCCACAATACAATTGTATGTGCACGTGCCGGAAAAGACCTCATCTCCTCGCTCGTTTCTGGACTCCTGACCATCGTAAGTAATGGATAAAATCTTATTGGATTTCATATTTAATTTTATAACCTTCTTAAATTAGCTATGTGTTACCAACATTTGCAAAAAAAAATTTAATTTGCAGGGAGACCGTTTCGGTGGTGCGTTGGATGGTGCAGCGAAATCTTTTACCGAGGCAATGGACCGTGGACTGAGTCCGATGCAATTTGTCAACGAGCAGCGTAAAATGGGAAAACTCATTCCCGGAATTGGCCACCGCGTCAAATCGGTAGTTTATTAGTCGTAATTTGTTAATGATTGTTAATTTCAAATAACGCGAAATTATTTTTAGATCAACAACCCCGACAAACGTGTTGAAATTCTGAAGGAATTTGCACTCGACAAATCGCGTTTTAAGCAGGAGACACCGATGCTCGAGTACGCTCTGAAAGTCGAGCAAATTACCACCTCAAAGGTATCGATTTTTCGTAATAAAAATTATATATTGCTCGCAATTAACAAATGATATTGCAGAAGCCGAATCTGATTCTCAACGTGGACGGTGCAATTGGTGTAGTTTTCGTAGATATTTTGCGTCATTCGGGTATGTTCACTGCCCAAGAGGCGCAGGAGACGATCGATATTGGCGCCCTTAACGGACTTTTCGTTTTGGGACGAAGTCTTGGATTTATCGGTTAGTCACAAATAAACATTTAATTGCTTTTTACAGAAGAAAAACCCAAATAAATGTTTTAATAATACTTATTATTTTTAGGCCACTACTTGGACCAACGTCGACTGAAACAAGGCTTGTATAGACATCCGTGGGATGACATCAGTTACGTGATGCCCGAGGCTGATTTTGGCCAGCTAAGCCTTTAGGAAATACATTTTAAAATTTTTATACAACGTTGTAAAAGCTATTTATGATTGAAAGAATAAGCAATATTTTTTGAAGTGCTAATTTTTTGATGACATGAAATTGAAAAAAATGACTGCCTCGACGGTAAACTTGCAGGCAATGATGGTTGCAAAATAATTATATCGGCATAAAAATGTTTTTCCACTGAACTAAATTTGGAGTGCTGCTTTCTTTTTCATATTCGACGACGAAAGGAAACATTTTTCTATGAAATTTTGGGTAAATAGGCGAATGTGGGAATAGCACCAAATGCTTCAGTTTTGGTACCAAACGATAGGTCTCGATGCACTGAATCCATTTCTGTTAAATTTAGCTTCCGGTCGACAATAAGTACTAAGTTATAGACCTTTGGGGAGCCTACCAAGACGTATTTATTGCGTTTTACACGGTTTTGAGTGATTTTGAAGCGATTTGCAATGAAAAAATTTTTCTCGAAAAAATCGAAAATTGTACCTTGGTCCCCCTGTTTTTTACGGATTTCTGAACTTCGGAGGTCCGAAAACCCAACTTTTTTGGGATTTCCTGGCAAAACCAATGTTAGATTCGTAATCAGGGCGGAAAACTGGTCTAGAAAAAGTAAAAAAAGTTTCGGAATTAATTCTGGGGGGGTGGGGGCTGACCCCAGGGAAATTCCTGTAAAATTGAAGTCACGACTTTTTTGTCAATAGGTCTTAGTGGTTACGAGCGCTAAAAATCATTTTATAGTTCTGCATAAGATATGTAACGATTAGGCTTAGGTAAAGGATAAAGTTTTAGACATTGCAGCAATAAAATGTTAAAAATATATTTCATTATTCTATTTCGGGTCATAAGTAGATGCGACCGGAAGCCAAAAAGCAAACATATCAATTCACCTCGTCAGGGGCTATCGTTTGACACCCAAATGGAGCCATTTGGGGCTTTTTTTTTCACACATTCCCACATTCGCCTAAAACTCCGAAATATTTTTTGTAATTGGTCCGAATTTTAACTCAAATGTACTTTAATTTTACATTTTAAGCAATTTCTAACATACAACATTTCAAAATATTTTTGCAATCAATAATCAATTTATTATTTCCATACGCTTGTTTTCTCTTTCTCCCACTTTTTCGACGCTAGCGACATTTTATTCACAACATTTTTCCATTGTAAATTTCTGCCGTACCCCGTCACTTTGTTTCTTCTGTTGATGAAGGAGAGGTTGGCTGATCCGAAGTCGTATTTTCACAATTATGTTCTGCGGCTTGTAGCGGCAAAGGTTCTTTTTTTGTTTCGTCGCTGTCGCTGAATTTTATGTGTTGTGGAGAAACACTCATCGATGAGTTTTCAAGACCCTTAAAATGACTTCGAACATATTAAAGATTATGTATTAACTTTAAAAAATTACCCTCTTCTGTATAACCTTCAAACGCATTATCGTCTGCAAAAAATGAGTATGCACTTTCAAGGGGTCGAACTCAATTCGACCCTCCGGGTTCTTGCATTGCGAATCGGAGGTGCACGTGCACGGATAAGAAGGACGATCTACCTAAACTTGGCATTTTTATTGTAAAAATAATAGTTTCTAAAAATAAAAATCCCATATCCTCGATTTTCTAAAATCTTTTGCGAAGAGATCCGAAAAATTTGAGAAAAAAATGGAAAATCTTTGCGACAAACCTGACAGCCGACACCAACTTTTGCACAGGCGCACGTTTCCGCCTCGCAAACACCGCCAACGCAGTCACAACCACAAGCCGTGCGACTTTGCACAGTTTTCTTGTACTCGTCTCGGTTCGACTAAAAAATAAAAAATGTTATCATACGAAGAATAAAAAAATGTTCAATGGAAACCTTATCAATGGAAATTCCCGACGTTTTAAGAATCGTTTTTCGTATTCGACTACGAATCGGTTGAAACTGGCATTCAAGCTGAGCAAACTCATCGCCAACATCCTAAAAAGGCAAAGGAATGATAAATTTTAAATTATCATTAAAATATAACCAAAAAATCACTTAGCAACAAATTTCCAATAAAGTCTTACAATATGTTGCACAAATGATTTCAAGCATATACTTAATAACATAACACACCTCATCGGAGCTGAAATCAGACGAAGAAGAGCAATGTTCTGGAATGTTATTCGGGGGGATTGCTTTGTCCATTTTTAAACCCTCAGCACTTGACGAAGTTGTATCACTATTATTGTTGACGGTATTGCCAACATTTGCAGAGATGACTGAAGCATCGTCGTCCTTCGACGAACTTAAAGAATGCTGCGAAGATTTCACCGGTATATTCTCGACAATGCCACAGAGATTGTTGTTCAATTCGACAGCAGATAAATTTTCAGAAGTTGTAGCACAATCGTCGGAGGAGTTTGGCGAAGCGGTGGCGCGACTAACCGACCGACGCCGAATCTCAGAATCGGCTGCCATGCGCCAAGAAGCACATTTCGCTATCTGAATTGACTTTTCAGTAATCTTTTCAATTTTGCCCAATTCGAAATCTACGAAAAAAATTCCGAAATTTAAAAATCAGAATTGATGAGGAACAACAAAAAATACATTTTCGCGGCGATTCGATTTATTAAATTCGAAGAAGGAATAATCTTTAGCAGTGTGGTGTCGATTTTCCATTCCTGGAAATTGAAAAAATTAAAAATTTTGAAAATCATTCGTAGCGAAACACCTACCAAGAGCCACACTTCCGGTCATTGGCACAGTATCAAAGCCCTGAGTTCGATTAAAGTAGAAAACACGAAGTCCGCCAAAATTCACTTTCTTTTTGGCCGGTTTTCGGACATTTCTGCCTCCGACCTTCAGCAGTTCTCCAGGATTCTTATCGCTTAAATGAAAAAAACTTACAAGAATAATTCCTTCTTAACAATTTACATAAATTTTAGTCTTTTTTTTGCATATCACAGCATTTTCCAAACAATTTAAAGAAAAATTCTACGCGTAACAATATATTTGATTAACCCGTGCGCCGACATTTGCGGCTCGAGCAAATAAAATTTTAAAAAATCCCAATTTTTTATTCATTTTAATATTTTTATTCAAATTTTCTTAACTTTAACATTTACAAAGTGATAAAAACTAAAAAATTATAATTTAAAGAAGTTTGCGGC
>SAUE01000260.1:68943-98385 GCA_009724625.1 Deladenus siricidicola
TTGTTAGAAATGGAGGAACTCGTTCTTGATGTTAGCAGAATGCTTCTAACGTATGGAATGATTGCCATTCCCGCTATAACGGTCTCTGTCTTGGTGGGTTGCGGCAATAATAGTAACGGCGGCTTAATGCGTAATGACAAGAGCATTAGCAGCGGGAAAAGCACGAAGAGTAATAAGTCAATCGCTCGGCATAAGGTACGTTACTGAGTAAGAAGTTTTATAATCTCTAGTATGAGGTGAATTGTAATTTTGAAGAAAAGAAAGCTGAGCGGAACATGGGGGAACTGAATATGCTCATCTTTTCCCTGCGCGCGCTGAATTTACTTGGTATTTTACACAAAAGTTGCGTATTTCTGTAACTTTCGCAGAGACAAAATGAAGCCTTAAAATAAAACCGATTAATTTTTTTATTTTAGATAGCTTGTTTTATTTTTAGATAGCTTCTAGAACGTCAAGCTCCCGAAGTCAATCAAAGAGTAAGAAGAGTCATTTTTTTAAATAAGTGATATTTTTTAAATATTTCATGGAAATGACATAGTGTAATTATTTTCATGATTTTGTTACTGACTATTGCATTTTTCCACTACCCTATGGCTACTGCTTTCTTTCCACTCCATAAAAGATATGCAAATTTTAAAAAATTTAGGTGCGTCTACGAAATCGTCAAAAAATAAGTCTACTTCTTCGGAGAGCGACCGAAAATCACTTGACAAATTGGAACGGGGGAAGGTAAGAATTTGCGAACACAATTGAAAATAACTAACGGTTTTTAATTTTGATGTTTTTAGTCCGGAATTATTACCAATGCACCAAAATCTGCGATTGTGCCTGTAATTCGAAAGCAACAGTCGTCACCATCAGCGACGTCGATGAAGACATCGGTGTCGATGTATTCATCGATGTCGATTGTGCCTGTAACTCGAAAGCAACAACCATCACAATCAGCAACGCCGATGAACACGTCGTTGTCGATGGCTTCATCGGTGTCGATGGAAAGGCCTGATTCCGAGGAAGCGCCTAGTGCTAAAGAGAGCACTCGCTCGACGACTGACCGCATCGGTATGCTTTTGCTTTTTTGTTAACACTTTCATTTGGTGTTTTATTTGTTGCCTACGCAGTAATCACTGTTTTCTTCCAAATTTACCTGTGCTAAAAACTATTAAACTTAAGACTTAAGAGAAGTTCTCTGTTATTATAAAAATATTAAGGTTATTTATAATATTTCAGGTGAGGACACGTCCGGAATTTTGCATCTGATTTCAACCAATTCGTACTGCAACAATCGTCAGTCGGAAATGTTTGAAGTGGTTCTTAAAAATCAGTCTGAAGAGGTAATGGCAATTAAGGCGAAATGCTCGGACAGTCATATTTATCGTGTGGATCCGGTTTACGCAGTTCTGGAGCCGGAGCAAAGCATCAAAGTTTCGGTTCATCGCGAGCCGACTCCTCATAAGCTTGTGACCGCTGTGCTTAAGGTATGTCCTTGAAATCGTTAAGATTCTGGCGTGAACTCTGACATACATCCAAAAAGTTTGTTGCTCTTTTCGAAGAAAATTTCTCAAAAAATTTCGATTTTTTAGTGAAGGAATTTAGTTTTCTATTGAAATAATTCAAATCGTAATTTAGGTGGAGGTTGAGCGCTTTTTCAATGTGATAAAATCGATGGCGACGAAGGTGCCTGCCGAAATCACAACCAATTTGCTAGCGAATCTCCGTGAAACGAAACTTTAGGTCCGAAAAATGTTATTTTGATGCGGTAGTTTTGGAATTTTTTAATCAAAATTACAAATGCTTTGAAAATGTTGAAAATTGGACCAAATTTTATGAAATTTTGGACGGAAGTGATTGGAAAAGTTTTATAAAAGTACCATTATAACCGCTATTATATTATGTTATAGGAGTGTTTCGATTATTTGTATATAAGCTTTGATGGTAAATAAATAGCGGCTGAAAACAAAATTGTTCACTTTCTGGGCCATTTTAGTACAAAACATTCCATTTCGGAAGGAAATATTCAGTAGCGTTCAACATTTTGTCGAGTTCTGAGCCCGGTGACGGCCATCCGCCGTACCTCACCGCGCTCCCCGCATTCAAGTACGCAGCCCACCACGAGAACGTGCCCGTCGAGATTATTGTGTGATTGCACTGCGCCATCAGCGCCAAATCCACCTCGCGATAACCGCTATTTGGAAAATGCAGCTCGCCTGAAAATATTTTGGATGGGTACAGAAGTTTCAAAAAATCGCCATTTCGAAAATCTACCTTTAACTGAGCTTTTAATCATTGCTCTTGCCCAATGCAAGCTGTCACTTATGATAATAATGATCAATTGCGCGTATTTTGCGCGGTACATGTGCAACGCGTGTTCGTAGTATTCAATTGGCGCAGCAACGTGTCCGTGACGAAGGTTTCGGCTGTGGAGTGTAATGTCCATACCATGCCGTACGTGAACGCCGATGAAAGTGAAAGCGGTTTCTAACAGAATTGAATCTCAATCAAACATATTGGTACTTCCAATTATTACCAGTCGACACGTCTGAGGAGTGAATTCTTTCCGCTCTCGCTCTTCTCAATATATCATCGGCGCGTCGACGTACTGGCGCCAAAATTTCGAACTCGGAATGAATTAATTTTTCGTGCTCAGGATGAAAGTACCGGTACGACTGAAAATAACCGCTGAGCACCGCGACGTTGCTATTGTTGAAAAGATCATGACTCCGAACTGGTTTATACCTGCAACAAACCTAAAATGAAAAGCTTACCAATATTTATTACAATATTGTTTCTCAAATAATCACTTTTAATTCTGTTAAGGAGTGGATTTTTCCGGCATCGCCGAGGATTTTGTTGACATGCGAATTTTCCATGAACATTACACGGCTCAATTCACCAAACGCTCTCCGTAAAAGACAATCCGATGGCAATATCAATAGGGCATTCCAGTCATTGGCAAAAGACCTTAACGCCGCATATTGGAACATTAAATTTCCCAAACCTAAATTTTAATGATTTTATTAATCGAAAATGTCTCTTGCTGGAAAACGCGGAATCTCACCGGCACTAAAAGAAAAATTCCCAACAATATATCTGCTAGATTCATTTAATTCGTGGAAGTTGTAAATTCTAGGGTTTACGAGGTGCCATGGTTGATCAAATGTCAAGTCATCCCCTAAAAATGTATTTATATTTTGAAGAATTGCTCCATTAATATAGTTCATATGATATGAATCATAGCTCGGCATTTTTGAGTTCAAAAATTGAGAGCTGAGTATGTCCCAGTTGTTCGGAAAATGCTTATTTTTAAAATTTGCTTTCGCGCGATTTCTTCGATATAACGCCCACTCCCTACAAAATTATTATTGCGACATTTTTTTTCTAAATGAATTAACTTTTTGAAAACCGTTCAAAAATTGTTTTATTTCCATTTTTAGAGTATTTTTGGTCATTTTTGGGGCACCAAATCGCATTTTTTCGCGGGGGGTCGAGCCGAGCTATGATATGAATGATTTAAATAAACATCTAGTTATAAAAAAATACCCCCGCGTGGAAAAGCCCTGTATTTCGTAAGTACATTTCCATTCGTGTTCTGCGTTGAATACGAAGAGTTATTATGCACAGTTGTAGGATCGAATAGCATCGCCCTCAAAACGCGCAAAACCGTGTATAAAGCAGCAAAGAAAATAAGAAAAATGTAGATTAGAGCTCTCCTTCGCAAGCTTGGTCTTGTTTTAAAAAATACCAAACGATAGGAATTCATATTAATAATAAAAAAGAATGGTTTCGCTTTTAACGGTGAGAAATTCAAAGAAGTGGTATATGTGATTGATGTGATTGATTTCGGCGAGTTACGACCTTGAAACGTCTGCGTAAAATCGATTTTATTTTTATTTTAAATTCAAATTTTACAACAAGCTAACCGGTGTTGAAAAAAGTGGATGACAAAAAACGCAAAACGTGTAAAAATACTGATATGTGATAAAACTCTCATTGTAATGAGTATCGTACTATGAGAGGGGTTTCTGGTAGAGAGGAATCTATTTAGAAATGTTTTGTATGATTTTAGTTAAAATCTGTTGGAAGATAATTATTAATAATAGAAGATAATTAAAATCTATGTGAAGAGATGATTAAAATTTATGGGAAGATGATTAACATCTATGGGAAGATGATTAAAATCTATGGGAATATAATTTAAAGCGGCATAAAAAATCTTATATATGTACTTTAAAATTGCAGACTCACTTGAAGTTTAACAAATTCAACTTTATAAGAACAATAAATTAAAACTCTAACAAACGAATAAGCATTTCACGCAGAATTACAATTTGTAGGGGTTTCGGGCAGTGCTTTGTTTTCCGGTTCTCAATGTTAGAATAGCTCCACCATCACGCACATTATCCTGAGCGTTTTTCGAACGCGGCTTCCCACTATGACTCTTTCTGTCATTTTTCTAAATTAAAAATTATACATAAATATATGAAAAAAAATGAAAACGAGCTAACCAAATAATCAATTTATTAAAACATTGGATCAATAAAAAACATTTCATTTGCCAAATTTAATCCATAAATCTAATTAAAATACTAACCTCCTCCTCCTCCTCCACAATCAAGGCACCGTCAGGGATAATTTCGGAGACATTTCTTCCAGTTCCGCCATCATGCACATTATCCTGAGCATTTTTTGCACCGCGAGTCTTTCCAATATAACCCCCTTTTCTGTCATATCTCTAAATTTAAAACAATACATAAAATATGAAATTATATTTGTATAAATAAAAGCTATACTTTATACTTCCTTCTGCCCGTCTCATTTTTTTCAGCATTCGCTTCGGGCACGGCAACTTTGTATGCGTCGGATGCAGCTTTGTTCGCTTCAGCTGAAGACATGGAAATCGTCTCACAAATCGCTTTGCTTTCGGTTCGCTTTTTATCCGCATCGTCGGCCGAATTTTGCGATGATGCTTGTGCAGCGTTAATGGCACCCGGCTTGCTGTAGCGCGAAATATCCTCACAGTAAGGCGGAAAAACTTTATTGTTGAGCATCTTTGAAATCTGAGAAAGTTCCACTTGAAGTCGCTTCAAAGACGGAGAAATTGGTCGCAATTTTTCAGCCAGGAAAGAAATATTTGCAAACAGAATTGCGAGCTGATTCAACGCAGATACCAATTCCGTTTCAGCTATGGTACCGAATTCAACCCTTAAATTCAAAACCATTAAAAACAACATGTAAAAAATTTAAGTTTGCAGCGGTTTTTTTAATAATAAAAACTGACGTTTTTTATAATAAAAACTAACGAAATTTATAATAAAAACTAACGTATTGAAAGTAATAGACGCAGTCTTCAACTTGCTAAATTCTTGCTTAACGTAGCATTGAACGCTATTCGAATATGTGTCGAGCAAAACTTTAGCTTCAGGACGCAATTCGTCAGTGTTCAAAAACTCGCCTTCCTTCAAGTTCTCCTTTATATAAATATGAAGAGCGTCAAACAAAACTGAAGTCGGTGCCAAACCCCTCATGCCTAAATCACATACCGTCAACACAATTTATTTAAAACATCCAATCGAGAAAATACCTTCAAACATTCGCTCAGTCCAAAAATTTCCGCAGCGTTGTTTAACCGGAACATCCAGCAAATTCAACAGCGCATCGATAAGCGGGCGTGTTTTGAGAAGAGTTTCGACTGATGTATTAGATCGCAATGAGCGAAGCAAACCTTCCGCAATCATAGGAGAGAATACCTTTGTCGGAAAAGTCGTAATTTCTAAAAAAAATTGTAAATCGTAAATAAAAAGTTTCCGAAATGTAAAATTTAAAAATTACCATTTTCTTTAAGAAACGCAAGAGATTCTGCAGGCGAAAGCATGGAAAGTTCAAACAAAGAACGAATAAAATCCTCCGTTTCACTGCTATCAACGGCACTTTCAATCGGAGAAAATTTAGGACGTCCCTTTGGCGAAATGGCTTTATAAAGAACACTCGGTATCTGAAATTTAATGGAGTTATACCAACCAAACCAAAAAATAGAAAACTAAACAAAAATGCAAAATTTGCATATAAAACCTGATACTGAAAACCCGGCTGTCCACTAGAAAGATCCAACCAACGACAAACACAATATTTCAAGCACCAATCAAAATCCTTCATTTTGTACAAAATTTGATCCAATTTTGTCAAAACCACATTATCCGCTGAAAATTACATTTGAAGTCAGAAATGCTAGATAAACTAAGACAAAACTTTCCAAGAAATACCTTTAAGCTTGATTGACAGCGACTTAATCACCAAAGGAATAAGACTTTGAATTTCCGGCTTATCGGAATACTTAACGCAAATGTCAATAAGCAATAAGAGTACAACGGATAGATCAACGGTTCTCCCATCCGTGTCTTCTTTGTCTAAAAAAATAAATATTATTATTACTTTGCCATTTAAAAACACAATAACCATTTAAACACACAATTACCTTTTCGCGTCCACTTAATATCCCAAATTTTATCGCCCTGAATTTGAAGTGTTTTGTTCAAAACACGCAACAAAAACTCAACGTGAATATCCTTTGACAAATGGTCAATCAGAAAATCGCTAACAAATTCGGTTGCATTGACTAGCGGATGCTTGGATACCTCCCTGAGCGAGTTGTCTAAAATGAAAAAATAAATAATTAATCACTCAGTTCGCAACACAATATTAAAAACCACCTTTTGAAACCTTGTACTGCGTTCGCGTAAACGTCAAAACCAACGACTCGAGAAGGTTTCGATGCGTTTCGTTGGTCATCGTAATTACGGTCTTCTCCACGTTCAACAACCTCCTAAACAAGCTGATAATCAACAATTCCTTCTCCTCCGAATCTGGCGCCAATGGATAAGCGCGAAGTTCGAAAAACGCAGGAATTTTTTCCAAAATCTGAAAATCATTAATGTGACAAAACATAATCGTTGCAAAAAATCACCAAACATGTAAAACCAAAAATAAAACTAACCAAAGTAGCACTAGGCCAAAGCGGTTTAGAATTGATAAAGAACACCAGCACTTGACGAATTGCCGGCTTGGGAGAAATCATCAACAAAAAAGCCAGATTGCGCGTAATGTTGGCGATATTCGGATTAACGGAAAACGTATTGTATTCCGTTAAGCTGTTCAAAATCTTTGACATATCCCAGTCAAAATCCTAAAGACTTTTATTATAAATAAATACAAACATATAAACCTAGGCAATAGGAATTGTTGTTGAATACCTGGGAGTCGAAAAATGGTCACTTGGAAATCATAACCATTGCGTCATGTACTTGCTTATTATTTAGAGCACAACTAACATGTTAAAAACAGAAAAATCACCTTATAATAATCTCGCAAATTTGGCACATATCCAGCACAATCTTTGAAGTAGTTCAGATTGTAAACGTAGCGCATCGCGTCATTAAATTCATCGACCATAAAAAACAAACGTTTGAATACGTTCAAATAACGCTCTCGAACGCGAATGTCTACTTCGGCGCAAGCCGCAACCAAGCAATCCGCCCCACTAAATACGAAAAACAATAACAATTCCAAATCTTAAAACAATTTGGTACTTCATATAAAATTAATATATTTTTACATATAAATATATTACTAATACTGCCAAGGAATTTTAGCTAACCAAATCGTAAACAACCACTTCAAAAAAAGCGATCAAAAATTAACCGAGAAAAATCGTTGCAGAATGAATTTTTGTCAGAATAATATATTTAAATAAACCGGCAAAAAGTGGAGAGTGAAATTTTGTCTTCTCCAACCGCAAAATGTTTTCCAGCAATTTCATCCATCAACGTGAACGAGAAAAGCTTTTTAGGCATTTCAACAAATAGCTTTTCGATGTTGTTCAACAACTTTACGTTTTTGAAAGTCGTTACTGTTTTCTCCGATTCGATAGACGCACAGAATCCCTGTAAATTAGCCAAGCGACATTTAAAAAATTAAACTTATTGTTACCAGAATCGCATTTGTTCGAAACGCAATGTCAAAATAAACACATAATCAAACACACCTTCTTAACACCCTTAACTTTCAAGATATTAGAGGCCGGGAGAGCTTGAATCGCCACGAGAAACTTATCCACCAAATCGCGCAATTGGTCATTTTTATCATCTGATCCTCCCCAAAAATTTTCGGCGTTTCGCGAATTTTTTACTGCAATCGCTACGCTCAAAATACCACCAACATTTGCCGCATCGGTAGCACTAAAAGTTAATAAACATTTCAATGATCTACTCATTCGAAATTTTAATTCTAAAATCTCTACCTCACAGCCTTAAAATCCAAAGAAGAGATTTTTTCCATTTGGTTGATTGCGTACTCCCGCAGTTTATAGACTATACCTTTCGCACGATGCGATTCATCTTCATCTTTCAACAAAGATTCCAATAATCCGCCAAGCGACGCCTTCGAAAAATAATAATCGTACAACTTATCCACAGTTCCGAATAAATCATTTTCGTTCACATCGCTTAGCAGGGCGTAAAAACGTTCCACCTGAAATATTCTTATATAAAATAGTCGATTAAAATGGTAAAATGGAATTTTTTTGTAAACAACATGTTAAACTATACAATATGCAATAACTGTAACACAGTAAACAATTTTTACAAACAAAAAATTAAATTAAAAATCAGTTTTCGTGATAGTCAATCAAAAAAACAATTTTTTAAAAGGGCGCTGAAATTTAAACGAAGAGATAATAAATTTTTGCAGTGGTAGTGATTCAAAATATTCGATTAAATCAATCCGATTTGTTTGTCCGAGTTTTTATCGCGCTTTGAGTTCATCAATCCGTTAAAAAATAAAATATCCTCCGTCACGATATTCCCCCTCCAAATAGAAATTTTTTTTATAATTTTTTAATTCAAAAATGTTGAAAAAAATTTCCATTAAACTTCCCCTTTCATAAAAAAACTATACAATATGCAATAACTGTAACACAGTAAACAATTTTTACAAACAAAAAATTAAATTAAAAATCAGTTTTCGTGATAGTCAATCAAAAAAACAATTTTTTAAAAGGGCGCTGAAATTTAAACGAAGAGATAATAAATTTTTGCAGTGGTAGTGATTCAAAATATTCGATTAAATCAATCCGATTTGTTTGTCCGAGTTTTTCTGTAGCCGAATTGATCCAGAGTTTTTAAGAAATAGTATTCAGAATCAAAAGCTGGCTGTTTCAAAATTCAATTTTCAGACGGTGAGATAATAAGAAAATGCGGAAATCTTGAAACTTTCACTTAGTTTAACTTCAAGTATGACAATTCAAAAAATATGTACCTTCTCCAGATGAATGTCAAATGGATCAACCGTCATAATAGCTGAAAAACAATCAACAATTAAAAAATAATTTCCAAGAACTTAGTCATTGAAAAAAATAACAAAAATAAAAACCATGCACGAAATGCATTATAAACAAAAATATTTCCAAACATAAATTACATAACGCCAGTAAACTTTTGAATTCTGTGAAACATTTTCTAAAAGCAGCAAAAAAAGTTAAGAATATAAAACACGCTGTGAACAATCAAAATATTCACACAGCAATTCGGTAAATTCACCTTTTCGGTAAGTATACAGCACGACATAGTTAAAAAATTTATTTCTTAAAAACAAACAGACACATGAAGCATAAAAAGAAAAGCTAGATGAGCAGGACCCTATGAAAGCAAAGAACTTCAATGATAAAAACAAGAAAAGCCAAGATAGGATGGAATCACAAGAGGCAAGCCAATCATCGTTAAATCATCATTTTCAAAAGCAGATAATTTCTACAAACAGTTCATATAATACAGGTAGTGAAATCAGTATTTCCAAGAAAAAATCTCTAGCCCATCAAAAATGGTCTTTCATCTTACATTCTGAATATATTTTCCATTTTATGATTTCATTTTTTACGCACAAAAAAGCCTAACCTTTAAAAATAACAATTTTCAGATTTAGCTCGTCGAACCAATATTGAGAAAAGAAGAAACTACTAAATTTTACGCATATTATTTTTTTATTTCGATGCCTACAGTTAAATATCGCCGGCCTCGTCGTTGTCGTTAACCGCATTGATGCACGACGGCAAAGCCACAATGTTAAAACGATTGTTAAAGCGCTTCTTGAACGATGAAACACGAGAGTAGGTGAAGAGACCGATCGTTTCCTGACTATTGTAGCGTCGCATGCCGTTCTTAGGAACTTTACTTGCAAACTTCACAAAATTTGGCAATGTCTTCTCGTCCTGAAATAAATTGCCTTAACCGTTTATTTCTGGAATAATACTTCATTAACATGCTTTAATTTCCAAAATATTTTTAGAATCCTCATACAATAATAAAAAACATATATCGTATAACCGAAAAATAATCTACCAAAAACTCATGATGAAAAACTTTGCTTGTTTTATTGTTACACTTCGCATCACCGGAGTCACTCATGCCTCCTCCAAAAAACTTGTTCGGTTGGCGAACGAACGGCGAGTTAAGATTACCTTTCGTCTTCAAGAACTAAATTTTAAATAAAAAATCATAGAAATTTCTTTAATCCCCCTATTAATCTTCAAAAAATAGGAATATTAATTGCTACCCCCTCTACAATCCAAATACCAAATTAAACAAAAAATCTAAATTTTCAATTTAAAATATTTTTACCTGACGACCGTTGTGCTGCGAATTGAATGATGGCTTGTGGCGGAAATCCGCGCCACCGTTATTGGCAGCCAACGAACGACCTGCAAATCTTCCTCCACGATTCACAACCGAAAGTCCCACAGAATTATTCGGCGGCACGCTGTTGGATCCTTCAGTCAAACCGATTTGTGACATTCTGAAAGGTAATTTTTTATATATCAATTATCGCGCTTTGAGTTCATCAATCCGTTAAAAAATAAAATATCCTCCGTCATAGAAACGAGATTCCCCCCTCCAAATAGAATTTTTTTTTATAATTTTTTAATTCAAAAATGTTGAAAAAAATTTCCATTAAACTTCCCCTTTCATAAAAAAATCCTTGTGATTGGAAGATAAAAATCTGAAGATTGAGGGGCATGTGTCACTATCACAAAGCCTATTCAAGCACATATTTCGAAAACGATTTGAAAAATGTGTTCAAAAGTTGTACATTATTCAGGAATATATCAGAACTTTTTTTGAAAAACCTCTTCATAACCGATTCCGACGGATGCGGATCCTCGGGATGACGAAACTGACACTGGTCACCATACGGACAACCCAACATCGGATCGTACTTGTTGCACATTTCGGTTTTGAACTTGGGATGAAGAAAGGAAAGCGCAGTCGCTGCAGATTTGCCCTAAATTTATCATCGACTCTTTGCTATAATTTTTTTATTCTTACCGTAATATTAGAAAATGCTTTAATTATCAAAAATTATAAAATCCAAAACTAATCTACCAAAAAATCATGATGAAAAACTTTGCTTGTTTTATTGTTACACTTCGCATCACCGGAGTCACTCATGCCTCCTCCGAAAAATTTGTTCGGTTGACGAGCGAATGGCGAGTTAGGATTACCTTTCGTCTTCAAGAACTAAATTAAAAAAAATAAAACCGAAGAACGCGATTTTCAAAATTACAAGTTATGCAAAAATAGAGCATCCAACAATCACCAAAAATGCAAGAAAAACATTTGCTCATTTAACGTTCTTAATTAAAAAAATTGGAAAAAGTCAAGAATATTGTCCTCGGTTTTTTATCTAAGATTTAGCTCAAATGCGCTGCGAATGGGTCTGCACTTTTTTACGTTTTAAAGCGTTATACAAAAAGAGCAAACATATTAAAACACCAAAACACAGTAAAATAGCTTATTCCATTGCAAATATCGCGTTCAAACCTGATATAAAATCAACATTTTTCAAATTTCCCCCTACTTTCAAGTTTTGTAGATTCCAACAAAACCACTCCTAAGCAAGCAAAAACCGTTAAAGCAGTAAAAAACCGAAGACCATATCCTTCACTTTTACCTTCACTTTCACCAGTGATTGGAAAAAGTTCATTACATGAACTCGGTTCAAGAAAAAAAGTTCTTGGCGATCGTGAAATTTTTGGCCAAATTTTTTTTATCGATTTTTGCCTTGAAAATGTGGCCCAGTAAGTAAATTTAGGCGCTGATTCCGAATCTGAAAAAATTTTTGACGTGCGACGCGTGGATGCTAAGAAACAAGAAAAAATTCGACCTAAAAGCCGCATTTTGGATGCCATCGATAGAAATTATTTAAATTTTGTTCTTAGTATATTGCGTTGAGTGATTGAAACAGAAAAATAAGAAATAATTGAAAAATAAAATGTTGGGAAAGTTCATGTCGACATGAACTGGAAAAAATGAACCGAAAAAAAGAACTATTTTGTTTCAAGTTCTTTTTTTCGTGAAAAAAAGTTCAGTTCATGAACTTTTTCCAATCACTGATTTTGACTTTCACTTTAACATATTCTTCACTTACCAGAATGCCAGAACATTTATGATAAGAATTTCTCAAAAACAGTTCAGCGCAAAAATATTTATATCACCGTTTTCAAATTAATTATTCAAATTAATTTTTACGATAATGTGAATCTAAGAATTAAGTGGCGGAATGAATATTACCGCAATTAATGTTTTTTAAATTATTGGCTACGACATATTTTCTGAATAAAAATTTCAGGCTGCGCCGCCTCTGGTGGAAATACCAATGTTTACCTGACGACCGTTGTGCTGCGAATTGAATGATGGCTTGTGGCGGAAATCCGCGCCACCGTTATTGGCAGCCAACGAACGACCTGCAAATCTTCCTCCACGATTCACAACCGAAAGTCCCACAGAATTATTCGGCGGCACGCTGTTGGATCCTTCAGTCAAACCGATTTGTGACATTCTAAAAAATTATACTTACACGAATTTCACATAAAACAATAAATCTCACTATTAAATTTAAACCTTTTCATGACAGATTCCGATGGATGCGGATCCTCAGGATGACGAAACTGGCACTGTTCACCATACGGGCAACCCAACATCGGATCATACTTATTGCACATTTCGGTTTTGAACTTGGGATGAAGAAAGGAGAACGCTGCTGTAGGAGACTTGTGAGGTTGTTGTTGAAATTGGAGAGCGCTTGGCGGAATGTAGTAAAGTGCAGGAACTGCGCCCGCCGGTGACTGTGGCACGATGAAGTTGAAAGCCATTGCAAATGATTATTTGGAAGTGATTAAAAGCCACAATCTATAACTCTAAATCGGAAAATTGCAGCAGCTTTTTCAGGTTAAAATTTTTAATCAAAGGATTAGCTGGGGAGGTAGTTGAAAGCGCAAGCTGATATTATTGTAACTGAAAAGTGGCACAAAAATCAATATGAAAGGCTTAGTTAGCTAGCTTGCAGGAACTAATGTTTTAATGAAATGAGGATGAGAAGAACTAATGCAATGCACCTCATAGTGTGGTGTGTTAGGGACGAATGCACCCACACGACGGAAAACGAAATGACCGAAATTTCCTCCCGACGCGATCAAATGATGCAACCGGAAATTTGAAATTCTGGTCAGATCGAATCGACAGAAATTTTTGTATGCCAAAAACAAAGTGATACCATTTTTTCTTGGTACCAATTTTTTTGCTCATTTATGTACACATGTTGCGCCAACTCCTTACTATCTAACGGATTTCGTTTTCTCACTTGATTTGAAGTTTTGACGAGACGTTATGTTCCTTTTTTCAGGGATGTACGTAAAAATTAAAGAGCTAAGCAGTTTAGCATATGAAGTTTTCAAAAGAAAATGAACCGCAATTATTAGCTCTTTGTAACATAACACGTAATTACGAGGCTATACGATAGCGAAAATTCGGTTTCTTCGAAGCCGAAAAATTCAAAGCGGAGGTGGCCAACAACAAACAAAAATTGAACAACCCCAGGCTTGTAAAACCTGCTTCCCCTTCCGCAAGAAATTCCATCAACGCTTTTAAATTTTTTGAACATTTTAACCATAGCGCTAATTTTTTGTTGTACAAAAGATCTGATCGTTGATATTTTGTTTCATCGCTACACAACAATTTTCTTTATAAATTTTATTAATTTCAATGCAATAAATAAGTTGAGGCTTGTTTTTATAGTATTGACGCAGCCAAATTGATACAAATTCTATAGTTGGACTTTTAATTTTCGAACTACTCGGAAAAGTTTTTCGAAAATGGTTCATGGATGTGTGGGATGATGTTTCCATATGTGCGAAAAAAAAACATGTTTTTTCGGTGCAATTTTTGTCAAAAATGCATTTACATATTTGAAACAAAAAAATTCATAGCAGTTGTCGTCTAACAATTATTTGACTTTTAATGAAATTTCTGACTGCATAACCAATAAAATCAAGTATAAAACAGTTACAATTATTAAAATTTATAAATTAAAGCTCGCGTACATGAGACATTAATGTTGTACGAACGTGCGTCCCCTAAATTAATAAAAATTCTTTATGGAAAGTTCGATTTTTCAAATAAGGCTTGCGCCAAATTTGATCGATAATACAACTATTTTCAATAAAAAAACTTACGTGAAAGTCTTCCTTTCCGTTGTTTTGTTTTCAGGTCTGGCTCTGTTCAGCACTTTCAGAAAATCGCTGGTTTTAGCCCTCATCCTCGAATGCATATACGCCTGAATGATTTTGTAATTTTCGACCAATTTTCAGAGAAACATGTAAACGGACGTACAAAAAACTATTTGATAAAAATAAACCTTTGAACACTTTATATGATAGTGGAGGTAGTCACGGAAAGTGTGAATGAGATTTATCGTATTATCGCGCGCCTTTTTGTTCGTGTGTCTAGCGAAGAGGACAAAAGTGATATAGCCCACGTTCTCGCCGATTCTTGCCTCTAGATTGTTTCTCAATTCCATCGGCGGCTCGCCGACGGAATACAAAACTTGCGGTGCGGTTTGGCTGGCCTTACGTCCTTCCCGAAACTCCTAAATAATTTTATTTTTTAGTTTAATGGAATAATAAATTTAAAAATTAGAAACCTGCAAAAACAATTTTCCCAGCACAATATCGTCGGGATCCTTGAACACCGTGCTGAATATCACAGTAACTCGGTCTGTTTTTGCTTCGATAAACCTAGATTGAAAATAAATAGAATATATAATAATTTAGAATTTAAGCATAATTTTTATAAGCATCTAAGAGGGAATAATTTCAACAAAAACATACAATGTTTCGTCAGGTCGGTAGTGAATAACGGCTCGCTGCTGTCCTTCCTGGCCATTTTCTTGAAAAAGAAAATATTTTTCGAAAACAGCCGCAAAGCAATTTCGCTTAAGGAAGGAGGCTTTTAAGATTAATTCCTGGAAGTCGTCGGGAATATCGGACGCTTCAAACGTCAAAGACACATTATAGCCATTTTCTGGCTCCGATTGCAAATACTTGCCGTACACTCGCCTCAAAAACTGCAAAAAAGATTGTTTAATCTCAAGCAAATATTGAAAGTGCGTAAAAATTTACGTCATCTGCGCCATGCTCTCTCAGCTCCTTGTAAAATTGTAGGGAGAGGCTCAGCTAAAAATTAATGTTCTTCCTTCATCAAAATCTTCGGTCAATATATAAAATTTACAGTCATTTTCGATCGATCGCCATCCGGATTCGAAATGCAACACAGCGCGCCGTCAAAGTCAGCAAACTTTACGTTAATGGCATCGAATTTTCCACTAAAAATATATACATATTAATCAACATTGATATAAAATACGGCCTGATAAAATAATAATTGAAAAAAAAATATTAATTAATTAAACAAACCTCGATTTTGCGGATGGAAATTTCAGCTCCAACAATTCCAAAATAATTCGATTATTCTGCTCTAGTAAAATCATCTCTGTACTTCGGAATCTAAATCGTCACGATGACCTGCTGTTTTATTAATCCAAGAAATTAGTTGGTCCAAAAGATGAATAATCCAGCCTTTATCAAAAAGTTCGAAAGCGCGCATTCAAACAATAAATGAAATACACCAAGCGAACATTTCCTGCATAGAAAATTTCACTCAAAAAATAATGAGTATTCAACAATTGGCTGGAGAGTGCTTCAACTATTTTATTAACAGAAAAATAAAATTATTGCGTGCATTAATGTTTAGATAAAAAATATCGAAATGGTAGATTAAAATGAAATTTTACGTAAGAATTTTTTCAAAAGAACGAAATGTGTCAAAAATCCATGAAAATAAACATTTTGGAAATGGACAAATACATAAAAATCAGGTGTTTGTCGGTTTAAATTGCCGGAAATCATTTAAAAACTGTTATAAAAGTTAAAATATTAAAGTGGCGTTTGAAGACCAGCTTGATCGAAAGTAACAGTCTGAATCAATTCTTCTTCGTCGGATGGTTGGTCCATGCTCATTTGGTCTGAAAATATGTTTCCAGTAAAAGTTTTCAGTTTTCAAAATTATTTCCCAAAAAATACATTTTCCAGTAGATAAGTTGCCAAATCGTGAAGATTTTGCACCACCTTGTTCAATCGCTTCCCTAAAATTAAAATAAATGTAAAATTATATGCACAAAAATGACATGTATCCATATCGACTTGATGCTAAACTAAATGATTAAAAAATCAATCATATACCTTAAAGTTCGATCGCGAAACAGATCCTGTGACATTTGTTTGTGGTTCCGCATGTTCAGATGACGGACGATTTTCGGATTATAGCATTTCGGATCACTAACCATACGCACCAAAAACGATCGTTTTTCTGCCAAAGAATGAATCCGACGTCTATCGATCGGAAGACTTTGTGGGACAATTATCGAACCATCCGCGGCCACGTTAAAAGGCGGTGGTTCACGACCCAATGACCCACCAGCGGCCGGTGGAGGAGTTGGCATTGAGCAGATGGATTCAACAGACGCCTAAATACTTTAATTCGGCCAAGCAAAAACTACCAAATAAAACAATAATTTAAATTCTCAAAAGCCAGGTTAACAATCAAATGCAGTCCAGAATACTGTCCCACGCATTCCGGTACATAATTTCGATTTATGGCATATAAAAATTACTTTTTCAAAAGTTGTTTTCTAAAAAGTTTTTCGAAGTTATTTCTTGAATGTCATAAAAAGTCGAACTTTAGTTTCAAAATTACATGTATGTATGCCATTTTGCAATTAATTTTTCAAAAAATACTTTTTGCTTCCATTATTTCAATAGGCCTATAATATTAATACATACAATGCTGAATCCTTACATATTTATCAGTGGCGCTTTTGTGTGAGTGACTTGAATCCAGTGAATTATTGTTTTGAAGTATTTCGTATTGTTTCTCTTCAATTTTCTCTAATTCATAGTTCTCAGCAATTGGTTCTGCCACTGGTTCATCTAAAAATATAACAGCAAAAAATAAATTTTCCAAAGACCGATATTTGTACAAAGTAAACTGTGCGCCATTTGTTTGATGATCTCATAGGCCATAATAATGTCTCGATCGGTTGCACTCTCACTGCAAACGCAAAAGCGAATAACGAAACGATCGCTCAACGACGCCGGAACCATGTGGATGAGCCCGCTAGAGTTGAGTTTCGTCAAAAGCGTTTGGTTCACCTCGTCGGACGCTTTTAGCCTGAAGCAAACCAGGCCCATGAGTACGTCACCGACAATCTCAAACTGGTCGTCCGCCAAAAGAAGCGACTCGAATTTTTTAGCCAGTCTGACGTGCTGCAATCAGAATATGTAGCGAAAAGATTATCAAATTCATTAATTAATAGTACAAAAATTACCAAACGAATGTATTTTTGTATTCCTCCAACGCCATACATTCTTATGACAAACCATAACTTTAAAGATCGAAATCGACGACTAAGCGGAATACCCCAATGTCGGTAATCAATTGCTTTATCTGCAAATCTTTTATTATTTTATTACCGCTATTGTCAACATCACGCATACAAACCTGTCCAACTGTGTTGCAAATATAGAGGATCCACAACGAGCGCTTGTGTTAGTTTGAATCTATCCTTTACCCTAAAATCCTTTGTATAATGTAAAAGTTCGAGAAAAGAAGTAACACTTGTTAGACGTAAAGTGAAATATAAAAATTTACCTCAAATATTTAAAATTCTACAAAAAACAAAATTTACCACATAGTAGAACAATCAAAGTTTACGAGCATCCACTTGTTGGGGTTTGTATTAAAAGACATTGCATGTTCGATACCGTTCATCAAATATCGAAATTCCGGGCATACCATGGCGGAACCAGCATACGCTAAATTACAAGAAGATATATATGTAGAAATTGGTAAAAAATAAATAAAAACAGAAAATTGCTGTATTAAAATGTGAAAATGTTTAAAAAATATACCCGCATCGACGTGAAGCCATAAATCGTTTTCCGTACAAACCGGTCCCACCTCAGATAGAACATCGAAAGAGCAGACGGAGGTTGTTCCCAGTGTTGTTGAAACATAGAATGGAATCAAGCCGAGATTTCGATCCTCCGTAATTGCCGTCTGCAGAGTTTGGCCGCGTAAGCGAAACTTTGAGTCTGTTTCGAGTATTCGCAATTTCACCATCCCAATCATTGCCGCCTTCTCGACAGAGGAATGAGACTCCTTCGAGCAATACGCTATCAATTTCGACATTAGCAAACCCTCCTCGACGAAAGGAAAGCGCTGTCTCAACTCTTTCATAATTTCAAAACGAGCAGCTAGCAGTGCAACAAAATTACATTCACTTGCCGAGCCCTAAAATTACCACGTTACCTTCCAAAATTAAAAAAGAGTGACTTCGTTTTTTTAAATCACTTCTTATAGATCGCTCTAAAGAGATATTCAATTTTGTCCAAACCGAGTTATGACTGTTTGAAAAAATCATTTCGTACGCCCCCATATATATACTTCAACGACAAACATTTTGTCGAATACGCCCCCCCCCCCCATAAGCTGGGCCAAATAAATAGGAAATCATTTCAATTAATGTGTACCTGAATTACGCCGCCGCCACGTCCATTGGCCGTGAATGGCAGGAATTCTTTGGGAAGGCCAATCATTTGGCCAAACCACTGCAGCATTATCATTTCTAATTCGGTTATAGCAGGACAAGCTGCCTAAAATATTAGATAAATTTGATGGCTCTGTTACAAAATCTCTTTGGAAAATCATTTGGATCCAACGCATAAATAATTTCAGCCTATCTCGTAATATATTAATTCCATCAAAAAGAAACGAACCCATGAAAATCCCATGCATCCAATAGCGTCCGAAAGCATATCAGCCAATATCGAAGGATATGAATTTCCTGCAGGAAAATAAGCGTGAAATCTGGGATGTTGCCAATGTGTTATCTGAATAGTATGTATCTTAACACATTTAGTAAAGCAAATAAAAAATTGTTTTAGTCCAACCCCAGGCATTATGTAGTTTTCAAAGTCCTGCAATACTCGATCGAAATCTTCGGCTTTTTGCGGCGGTGAAGGAGGTATTAATTCTCGAAGATAGCCAGGCTCGATTGACGGAACAACACGACGATTGTGAATATTATCCATATAGTCGGCCATATAATCAATTGTTTGACGGCCGCGAAGACGAAATTCAGCGGAAGTCATACCACACTCTTAATGAAATAATTTCAAGTTTTTTTTCCAAAATTTTAAAAATTATATACGCTTAGAGGTTTTGAAAACAAGCAATCACCATTCGAATTAGCGTCACTTCCGTTGTGTACCGAGGCCGAATGACGCCGATACATAGAAGAATCATTACAATCTATTGACGGAAAATTGTCACGCAAATCTTTTAGGCAATCATCGACATTGCTCTCCTAAATCAGAAAAAAATGGCCAAATTCATTCCGTCAACTGGCATCTTTCCGCACAAAAACCAACGTCAAGTTTCGAGTCGGGGAGAGACGAATTAAACGACATATTCGAAGGCAAAACTTTAGCAGTTTGTTGCGTTGTATTTTTGTTGGTTAGCGGTAACAAATTGGAGGCCGCCGTGGAGGACATCGACGAAGATGGTGAATTTTCCAGTGGTGTAGAGTTAGGCGTGGTGGCTGCCGATCCTACAAAGGGAATATGCATTAACCAAAAACGATAAGTTCAGCACCATAAATTATCAGCAAAAAATTCACTTTGTAGTTAATGTTTTAAATTGAATTAAGAATGCCATTTTGTCTTGTAAACATTAATAAAAAAATATCCGTGATCTTTCAGAAACTGTCGATGTTTATTAGTTATACCGTAATTTTACTTCAAAAAGCCACAAAAATTCACATTGAAAAAACCGAAAAAACGACTGTTTTGCTTTTTTTGAATGTTTTGCTCAAAAAAAATTTAATTAAAAAATTGGAATCCAAAAACAAAATATTTACACAAAAAAATGACTTTTCTAATTGAAAAACTGAAATAAATAATTTTTCTGCAATGGAATTAATGTGATGAGGTTTAATTCATAAGTCAACTTACTGGATGGCGAAAAAGTTTGCCGCCATTTAACCGATTTATCCTGACAATAGTTGTTGAAATTCTGAAGAATGTTGCTAAATCCGTAAACCATAACTCCGCACTAAAAATTCAAAAATAAAAATATTTCTCTTCAAAATGACGTCATCTTTTCTCTCGAATGTCCATCACATTAATTTTTTGTTTTCCACTAAAGGCGGCTAAAACTTCAAATATGCTTTTGCACAACCGCTAAAAGTAGAATTCAAGACGTTTTTGAAGATGAATTTAAATTATATTTGCTGATTATCGCCCACTTCAAAACGAAGAAAATAATCAAAAAAAATTCCATATCCAAATTTTTTTATTGAACGCTAGATAAGGTTTTAAGCTGTCATTTTCAGATTGAGTGCCATTTCATATATCTGTTAACAAAGGGACTTATTTGAAAAAAAATTACTATTATTTTAGAAAAAAATAACTGAAATGTAGAATAAATTCAATATTTACATAAGAAATTTCCTTCCACAAAAAATAAGATCGAAAAATCAAATCAAAGAATCATATAAAAAAGTTATACCAAAAACAAACTTCGTAAAGACACTAAAGCTAAAATCAGTTATTCTCACCCCCTCTCCCAAACCATAGGATTGTTTCATGATTTTTCGATAAAATTTTTGACTCGTTGCTACCGCGCGGTCAAGCGGCGCGTCAAACTTCTTTTTGCAAATTTTTATATCAAATAAATATATCATTGCCAAAAAATAAGTGAATAATTCATAATTTCTACCAAAATACAGAATTTTTTACATTTTCTAGACTAATTGAGCGTCCTTGACTTTCAATATGACACGCGCCGTGCAGCTCCATCGTATCCATTCCGGCTCAATCTGCACACCGTGGAAGATCGAAATTCGAAGACTTCTGATTCGCATGAGCTATTGGCAATGTCAACCGGAAAGTTTTTCAAAAAGTGTCAATAAAAATGCCTATAATTTAACAACTTTAATTAATTTTGCAATCTCTTCGCCCACAAAAATAATATTTAAATTAGCGCTATTTTATTGACTCTTTTTCGATGTACATGTTGTAGGCTGCCTAACTTGGTTGTATGTTTGGTTGTAGGCTGCCTTCAGCCGCGCCTGGGAGAGTGCTACCGAAATGAAATTTTGGACCGGAAATGCTGAAATACCGAAACCGAAATGCCACTAGATTGTGGCTGTATCGACGTGAGATCAGCATACGTTGAGTGGGAGCATCTCCACGTCGTCAAACCACCAACGCCGAGGTTTCATTTGATGTTGAAAATTAATTTTTATAGCATGTAGGTTCGCCTCTGGAGGCAATTTATTTTTTTCTGTGGAAGCAATTTTTTCAAATGTTTAGAGGCGATAGTACTAAAAATACCAAAAAGTTTTGGAAGGTATTTTTTAATTTAAAATTTTTTAAAGTTAGTTGAAAAACTGTTTGGAAGGTTTGGCTTGATATTGTTCACAAGAATTTTGAGCTTTAATTTGAGTTGTCAATCATGAAAAAATATTGAAAACATATCAATCAACCACCAAAAAATAAAAATGTTACCCTGGATATGTGTGGGTAATATGAATAGTATCATAAGTTTTCGTTTTGTGATGTTTTGCTAATTTCTTATTTTTTCGTAAATTATTTTTGTAATATTTGAAATTTTTATTATTATTTATGAAAAAATATCGTATCATGAATTTCAACCAGAATATTTTGAAATGTTTATCGTAACAGTAATTCGTATGTCAGCGCATTTCAGTGTTTGACTTATTAATTTTTCCTATAAAATGCTTGAATAATGAAGCAGAAGATGCTTCAGGGAATTGTTCAGCTATCAAACAAACGCTTTTATCATCACCTTTTTTCAGGCTTATGTTCTTTTTTCGTATATAGGACAGAAGGCAATAATTAAAAAATGAAGCGAGAGATAGAATTATTATTTTATGTTTGAAAGGTTTTTGGATATAACTTATGTAATAAGAAGTGACATTGAATTGATGAAGAATTTTAATATTAGGTCGGTACTAAAAGCAGACTATGTGCATAAAGTAACACACTTCGAAATTTTTAGTAGTGGTAACTAATTTTTGCGTTAAAAAACGCAGCACTCGAAAGCTTTAACTTACCGCGTTGTTTTTTCTGTAACAAATCTATTTAATGGTATGTAAACAAAGAATGGGAGTTTTTTAATGCTTTTGCTTTCTTTAGCGACTATTTTGTGGTTTTTTTGTACGTTTCGTTTAAATTTTGATATTTTTGATACAAATACTAGTAATTAACGTTCATGTGAAAACTCTTGACGGCCGGCGATATCAACAAGTTTAAGGGCATGAGAAAAACTTTTAGTTTAATTTTGAACATTTTTTTAAAATTTGAACATTTATTTTAATTTTTAATTTGCAAATTCTATGTGTTCGAAAATGTTTATTTTAAAGAAAGCAATATTTTTTTGAAAATCTCACACTTTTTCTTTGCAGTTTTAAGATCCTTATGCTTAGCTGTTTTTCTACAAGCGAATTTGAGCCATTCCGATGCATTGCCATTATAATATTTTTTGTTCATATGCATTTGTCACTATATCAATTTCCCATAAAAAAGTTTAAAAAGACTCTAGAGTTGTCAGTTGCAGAGCTAGAAAACAGATAAGGGAACATTGCATAGAAACAGCTGTCGCGCTGGTTTACATTTTTCTTTTTTGTTTTGTGCTGCCGTTTGTACCGGAAGAAGTGCCAATCTGCAATTTGACGTTTCTTGAAAAAGAAATAATTTTATGTCCGAACAAAGAGGTTTATTCGTCTCGAGTAATTCGACGAAAAAACAGTAAGGCAAATTTCAAGGAAAAAGGCAATGCGAAGGAATTGGATATTTCGAAACATTTTACTTCTCGTACTCGGTTGGATATCGTTTCTAACCCATGCTCTAGTTGTACCTCGACAGCGATCAATGAAAACTGAGCTAGATGCTTGGGCGAACGAGATGGAAAACAACAAAAATGTGCACTCTCGAGCCAACTCGGACAATGAATTTTCGGAGAACAAAATACTAAATATGCTAATGGAAAATTACGATAAACGGATCCGCCCACCACCTAACAATTCTACGATAAAAGGTAGGATTTTGAGATTTTTGGGTATCTAAAATTTATGATAAATTTTTCAGGCACACTTGATCCGGTTCTCGTCAAAGTTAACATTCTTATTAGAATGTTGAGCAAAATCGACGTTGTTAACATGGTATGTGTCACTTTTTCGCTTATGATTTTTATTAATATTTTTTAGGAATATAGCATGCAAATAACATTTCGAGAACGCTGGCAAGATCGACGCTTAGCGTTTGATCATTTAAATTTCGCAAATCAGCCTAAATTTCTTACGGTTCCACACATAAAATCGAGCATTTGGTTACCGGATACCTTTTTCCCGGTATTATTTCTGTTGTAGTTTTGATTCCAACTAACTATAAGGAATTATATTTATAAATTTTTAATGTTTTATCTTATTACGTTTTTATGGCTTTGGCACATTTTTTTCAGACGGAGAAAGCAGCCCATCGTCACATGATCGATACGGAAAATATGTTTTTGCGGATTTACGGCAACGGTACCATTTTGTACAGTGCTCGACTCTCGCTGACGTGCTCGTGTCCCATGCACTTACAGCTATATCCGCTGGACGTTCAACATTGTGATTTTGATTTGATTAGTTACGCGCATACAACGAGGGTTTTTGTTTTTGAATTCAACTTTCACTGAAATATCGAAATATAAGGATTTTAATGATTTATAGGATATACTTTACGAATGGGACGTGGAGCCTGTACAATTAAAGCCAGGTGTCGGCGAAGATTTACCCAATTTTCTCTTGGAGAAAGAAAATATTGACACTGGCGTGGAGTGTGCAAGTCACACAAATACAGGTGAGGATTTGTAATTTATTGGTTATATTTTATAATTATTTTACCATTATGCAATTTTACTCTTTTTTCAGGCACATATGCTTGCCTTCGAATGAGAATGCGCCTGAGTCGACTTATGACATACTTTGTCTTGCAGCTCTACTTTCCGACTACTATGAGTACATAATTTTTTGAATTTTCTACTTTCATATACTTGAAACTTGTTGTTTCAGTTGTGATTGTAAGTTGGGTTAGTTTTTGGATTGACATGCATTCCACCGCCGGACGAGTCGCTTTAGGTATGCTATGTTTTTAGTTAAAAATTAATTTATATGTCCAAATTATATCTTTCATAAAGTGTATAAGTTTTCCAATACTTTTAGCGATGACAACGTTACTAACAATAACTACAATGGTCAGTTTTAGAGTTGTTTTTGTTTTTAATAATTTAATTACAAATAGTTTAGCAATCTTCAATCAACGCGAAATTGCCACCGGTTAATTACGTAAAAGTTATTGATGTTTGGCTGGGAAGTGAGTTTTTTTCATTTATCGTTTATTGTTTTTTGGGGATTTGTAAAGGAATGGTCAACTAAAAGTTCTACTGAAAATTTTACTAAAATCTCAAAAATTTCGATTTTTTACTTTTTTCTGGCCTAAAAGGCGCAAGTTTTTTGTACATGAGGATTTCTTCGTTTGTTAAATGCGCCTTTGTTGTCCATGTGTAATAATTGAAACAAATTTAAACGCTATTACAGTTTTTAGCATGTCAAACGTTCGTTTTTGGGTGAGTATGTTTGTTTTACGATTAGCTTTTCATTATAATTTAGGTTTTTTTCATTTTGGTAATTGGTTATATTGATCATACTGTGGGGGAGGGGGGTTGGGACAAGATTGCGCGATGGTCAAAATTTTTATATCTCGGCTCCCAGACGTTGGAGATAAAACTGAGCACGTTTTTGAAACTCTCGACGAGCTCTTTCTTTTGGCTATATGAAAAAACATTTTGAAAAAAACTTATTTTGGAGAAGATAAAAACATTTTCATCGCGGAAAAACATTCCGCAAGCAAAAAATTTCGAGAATGTATCTTTTATTTTTGGTTTTCGGCCATTTTGCGCGATATTGACCTTCATGAGTTCATGAAAGATGGCTAGCTTTTTAAAATGCTATTGATGGAGTTAATTTCGTATGATGTAGTGCACTCATCGAGTACGCGATTGTTTGCTATCGCGATAACAAAGTTCGATCGGAAAAAAATCGCCAAAGCGCGGCCGCTTTGCGGAAGTCGCAATCGGCGCGTGCGCGATACAAAAATCCAACTGCAGCCGCGTTGACGCCCACCACACGGCAATTGATGGCCGACAAGAATGTGCAGAAGATCTCGATGGACGACAGCGATTACTACGTGGACAATAGTGCTCCATGCACATGCAGTCTCGTAAGTAGTGAGATGAAAGGGATAATCCCAGTGGGGGGGGGGGCGGTAAAATACCATACTATATACAGAAGCGCTAACATATAATTATGTGTAAGATGTACAGATACATAAATATACATATTTGTGATTAATTTGAAGTAATTTATAAATGATATTTTTGCTAGATTTTTTTAGGGATTGAGAGATCACATTAAAAAAAAAATTTTTTTTAAATAATTTACTATTTAAAGTGTTATACCGTACAGGTTAGCTGAATGACGGAAAATACATTTTTGAAATTTTTCCAACTGAAAAGGCCTTATTTTTCTACCTTTTCGTGAGATTTTTTACACAAGGAGTGGATGGCACTATCCCCGTACCTATCCACAAAATAAGCTATTTTTCTACAGATTTATGAGTATATTTAAGGGCGGTATCGGGAGCGCAATGCTGGCAGGGTTTGGTTTCTTGGAACCGGCGTTGACGACTCTCATTCCAATGTCCATCGAATATCCTCCGGCAGAGGGAGAAAATGATGTCAATCCCTGTAACAACGGGCCGAATCACTATGGTGAAACTTTCCCTGTCGACGAATTGAAATTTGAGCCAAATTACGCGTATTCGAGTTGTGATAGGCGTCATTTCTCCTTTAGGGTAAGAGTTAATTCAATTAACAGTTACAGACCACAGGAGTGAGTCGAAAATCGAAAAATTGGTCAAATTTTTAAACTGTTCAACATTTTTTGTGTAACATTCTCATAAAAATGTCAGATTTTGTCCAATTAAAATTTGACCAATAAAATTTTTTTTTCAAAAAATCATTTGTTATTGAACTAAAATTTTCTTCAACACTTTCGAAAAAACGGCTGATTTTCGAAAATTTTCTCACCCCTGTTATACACACATTAGGTTGCTCGGAATGTTCTTGCACATTTCGTTTTTAATATCATTTTTAATTTAATTAACAGTTACACTTATGTCATGACTTTTTTGTGTTTCAAAAACCAATAACAAATTTTCAAAATTTTTGTTTTTATCAAAAAAATTTAACCACCAATTTCGGTAAATTTTTTAGTTTCGAATGCCATTTTTATCGCAAAGTGTTATCTGGCGAACAATTAAACGCAAGCTGAAAAAACCCGACTATCTTCCTGCACGAATTGACTATTATGCGCGAATACTAATGCCGCTAGGATTTCTCATATTCAATGCATTTTATTGGGGCATTTGTCTGTACATGTCATCACAACAAAAAATCAAATAAATGAGTTCGAAACTCCAAAAAAAAGTTCGAGCGCAAGAACATATAATAATTATTTAGCGCAACAAACATTCCTTAATTCAAAATTTTTCGTCATGGTTAGTGAACGCTTATCGCGAAAAACAGAGATCAATAAAATCTGTTTTTCTTCGGCGTGTTTGTTACTCAATCAAGAGCATCTATATTTTTGCGCTAATTGATATTATGCAGAAAGCGTTCCAAAACCGTCTCCCAATCCAGGAGAAAATTCGCCATTCACTTTTGCTGATTAATGGGGGAAGAAGCGTGATGCTGTTGTACATTTTCTCCGATTTTTTCATTTTCATTCATTTCACTCTCAAAAAATAAACCGATTGATCTCCAAGTGCGTTTTTTGTAGTAAAAAGCCGAAACAATAACATTTTTATGCAATTAAGGCTAAGGGGCTGGCGGTTAAACGATTACGAGATTTACTGCTTCTTTGTTGAAAGCAGCGACCTCGAAACTGTTGACTGCTATAAAAAGGATGATTTTCAAGTGCATTGAAATCATATAGAAGTTGAAAGCGCCGCCGATTTTTATTGTGTATTCCCATTTAGCATTGCAAAATATTTCAACTTAAGATTTTTCAAAAATACCTTCAATGCTTTCGCAGTTTTTGACCAGGAGATGGTACGGTATTGGTGCATTTGTTGGGGCTTTGTTAGCCAGCATGTTAGACTTTTCGAATGCTTATTATTCGAATGCCTATTACCCGTACTACGGTTATTCTTCGTACAACCCTTACTATTATAACAACTACGGTTCGAGTAGGGGTTATTCGCCATATTCATACAGCAATTATAATAATAACAATAATTACAATTCTCAATCGTATTGCACATATTATCCGCAGGTAAATTATATAGAAATTTGGTAGTGTCTAGATAACATAAGAAACTCTAGAAATACTTGTTTGTAAACAATTATTAGCTAGACTTTAAGAAAAATGTCAACTCATTAATTGGTTTTTAAATTTATTTTTTATTTTTGAGTCATGTTACGGCTCCTCCTACAATCGTCAACCAAGTTATAACTACAATAACTATTACAATACTCGACCGAGCTATAATAGCTATAATAACGGATACTACAACACCCAGCCAAGCTACAACTACAACAATGGATATTCTAACAACTATTACAACGGTGGTCAATACGGCTATTACTCTCCACGCAGCAGTTACTACCAAGGTGGATACGGATACCCCTCGTACACCTACAATCGCGGCGTAGATCCGATTAGCGGATCGCCAGGCTACGGTAATGTCGGATACGGAAATAATGTGGCTGCGTTCTTCCTCTCTTGCCGAACCTGTGGAAGAACCGGCTAAACGTCTAGTGGATTTTTAAGAAAGATGTGATAGACAAGTCCGAGGCCGCAAACATTTTTTCATTTAAATTTTCACTCATGACGCATTGAACTGCCATAATTTCTTGTTTATACATATTATTGTTGTGAATTGCTTTAATCAAATAATAATAATAACTTATATTCTACTTTATTACGAATAAATTATTGAAGGACAACTCTCGCATTTTGTATTTAAATAAGTTTATGTAATGGCACTAAAAGGGATATATTGTCACGCAGAAAGCGGCTTTCCCGAAAAGTGTCAATAATTACGCTAATTTAAACAGCTTTATTTTAGTAAACATAACATTGCGCAGCAATAATATGTATTTGGAATATATAGTTCTTATTGACCCGTTTCGGAAAGGCAATTTTTGAATGAGTGCCCTCTGACGCTATTTTAAAAACTAATCCTAGACTTAGAGAAAACATGTCGGATAATAAAAAATAAAAGTAAAATACCCCTCTTATATATATATATATATAAAAATTTCACCCCTTGTCGAAATGTGATGACTATATAGTCGAAGAAAAATTAGAAATCTCATCAATAAATAAAATCAAATATGAAGGCGAAATAACAATATAAAGAATTCCAATGCAACCAGAAAGAAAAAAGAAGGCGAATTTCAAACGTCAATCACATTTTATTTCAAAAGCACAAGCGCACCCGAAGCTAAGGGTCATGTTCTAGGACATGTCGGCGACCATAATCGCCGGATTCTCGACGTATTGCTTGAGGCGGTTGCTGAAGCGCGCCATTGTGGCGCCGTCGATAACGCGATGGTCGGCTGCCCAGGAGAAATTCAAAACACTCTGCTCGAACGGTGAACCGTTCGCGGTGAGACGCACCACTTTTTGAATACGACCGATTGCGCCGATGGCCACTTGCGGGGGGAAAATTACCGGCTTCATGTAAGTGCCTCCGCCGATCTACACATTTTATATATATCTATCATACTCAGGCAAAGGGGGGGGGGTCGGACCCTCCCCCATCGCGCCGCACGGGGGTCAAAAATAAGAAACCATCGCGCAAAATGGCCGAAG
>SAUE01000260.1:98395-115759 GCA_009724625.1 Deladenus siricidicola
TCGGACCCTCCCCCATCGCGCCGCACGGGGGTCAAAAATAAGAAACCATCGCGCAAAATGGCCGAAGGCCAAAAAATGACCAAAGGGGGGACCAAGGTAAAAAAATTTTTGACGGGTGAAAAAAGATTTTTTTGACGGGTGAAAAAAGAAAGGAAAAAATCGAGCAAATTAAAGGAAAAATGCGTAATTTTTCATCGCGCAATATGGCATTGCGCGATGTTTTTCCTTAATAAAAAAACCATCGCGCAACGAAAATGCGCGATGTTTTTTTCCTTGAAAACCATCGCGCATTTTGCTCGATGATTTTTAATTACAATTTGCGCGAAGATTATTTTCTTATCGCAATAAAAGCCAAAAACTGTCGCGCATTTTGCGCGATAAATTTTTTTTTGTTCGACTTTTTCAACAAAAATTTTTTGAAATTTTTTGTTGAAAATTTTATACCCAGAAGAATGAGCTCGTCGAGAGCGTTCCAAAAACATACTCAGTTTTGTCCCCCGACGTCTGTGAGCCGAGATATGAGCGTTTGAAAATTTAGACCTTCGCGCAAAAAAAAATTGGACCCCTCCCCCTTGCCGAAGTATGATACCTATTTAGAAAGTTAACAGTTTATAACCTCCTCATCTCAAATTTAGTTTAAAAGTAAAGAATTTAATATTTTTATCTTGAATACAAAAAATTAAATAAAAAACATCCCCAAAAAAGGTCGTCAACTTTATCGGCGGGATTTGTTCTTGCGAACGTGGAAAATATTAATATTGTCCAAAAGAACTTGAGCCATTTTAAATGAAGAATTCGAAAATCATACAATTTTAATACCATGTATTTTAGCGGGTTTTTACCATAATATAAAAAACGAAATAAAAAGGCGCTCGATAACTTTCCAAAAAAAAGTACTGTTATTCCCCCGGCGTTTGGGAGCCTTGGAGACATGAGCGTTTGAATATTTGGGCCATCGCGCAAAAAAAATTCTTGACCCCCCCCCCCCCTTGCTGAATTATGCTGTGCATTATAGAATTATGCATTCAAACCCCGCGCCTTGGACTAGCAAGAAAATTTATTTGAAAATCTACCGCGCCAATATTGGAGAGCGAGAATGTGCCGTTGGTGAGGTCGTCGTTGGAGAACTTCTGCTTTTGACCCAACTCCAAAAGTCGACCCAAATCCGCCGCAATTTCCCACACGGTTTTCGATTCGCAATTTTTTATGTTCGGCACAGCCAAACCACCGGGCGTGTCCATCGCCAACGAAATGTTGTGATAGTTCTGCAAAAAATAATTTTTGGTTGAATTTTTCCATTGGGGTGTGGTACTTTTCTAAACATTAAATTAATTGATAAAAAATTTAAAAAATTGTAAAAACTTCGAAAAACATTTTGTTGTTCAACAAACATTAAAAATAACTTTAAAAATGAGATTATCCATTTTGGCGTCAAGGCTCGAATTGAGGACGGGAAACTCCTTCAACGCCATCGAAGTAGCTTTAATAATCAGCGGCATGTAACTGACTTTTGGGCGACCACTTTTTCGACCAACTTCGTTGAGTTCGTCGCGCAATTGAATTAATTTGTCCACGACAAACTGCAATTATTATTCATTATTAATTTTCAATTGTCTACGAAAAGTGAAAATTTTACGAAAAAAATTTTAGATGAACGAAACATTTCTAAAAAAATGTTTGAATATAACAACAAAATGTTTTCATCCAAAAACACGAATGTTGTAATAGTACCGACCTGAGCGTAATTACGGATTACAAAATTACGGTGCTTTTGATACCGTAATTACAAGTTACGAATTACAAACGGTTGTAATATATTTTTCGACTTTTTCCGAAAAAATTTCATTACAAAATCCTCCAGAATTTCATGAAAATTCCCAGTATTCCATAAAAAATTTTTCAAATTTTCTCTAGCGAGGCCTTTTTCAGATATAAAATCTTTTTGCACATTTCCAGAAGTATTTAAAAATAGAATTTTTTCTTATTTTTTGATACTCAATTACAAGATTACGGGATTTTTGAGCGAATTACGAAAATAATTTCTCGTAATTACGCCCAGCCCTGGTTCCGACCACGAAAAATTTTTTTAAGGGAATAAAAGTAAGAATTTCTAAGAATTTAGGAGATCATTTATAGGCAACCGGCACCTCAAAAAAGGGACACCTAAAACATTTGTTTGTTATATATTAAACCTCGTCATTATATCCAAAATGTGGTATTTTTAGCGCTTCCGTCATCGACTTGATCATCGAGCGAGTATAGCCACGAATTGGGACAATTTCTTCTCGCTGCGTTGATTGTCGCTAAAAGATTGAAGTAAAAGTATTATCATAAAATTACAGAACCCAAAGAATAAAATTTCAAAAAAATTATAAAAGTAAAAAAACGAAGAATATGTAAAAATGATAAAATATACAAAAAATTATTTTTAATCGTATAAAATATTAAAAAATTATACCCGCAAATTTTGTGGCGACAAGTTCAATTTCTGTGATGCTGGTTTATCTAAATAAATACCATAAAAAAATCAAAGCAAATCCATGCATTTCCCTACCAAACGACGAGCCAAGTTGTTTTAGAATGTCCTCCTTCAAAATTCGTCCGTCCCGGCCCGTGCCGTCCACGTCCGCCAAATTGATGTTGTTTTCGCGGATGAGCCGCCGGACGGCCGGAGTGGCCAGAAACTTTTTGGAGGTGTTCGACGTATCGGACTGCGGCGAGGGTGCATTTGTGTTCAATTCGGCGGCTTTACGTTCTACGTTTAAAAATTTTTAAAATTGCACACAAAAATTGAGATAGTGATTAAAATTTGAATAAAAAATGGGACAATAAAAAAGATAATCAAAAAAAGCTAACATAAATAAATAAATTATTAAGAATTATTAATTAAAAATAATTTTTACTCAAACTCATTATTAAAATAAACTAAAAATAATTTTTATAAATAAATTAAAATTGAATTTAAAATGGGAAAGAAATAAATCGAAAACAATTAACATAAATAAATAATTATTAAAAAATTATTAATTAAAAATAATTTTTACTAAAAATAATTTTTTATAATATAATAATCAAAATTTATATTAAAAATGAACAGTAAACGATTAATTGAAAATAATAACTCATTCTATAAACTAAAAAATAAAAATAAATAACCGGAAAAATTAAAAAATAACTGGAAAACATCAATTAAAAAATGACAATAAGGTCTACCATGTATTTCGGACCGCAGCGCAACTCCATCCGCTTCACCATCGTCAACATCAAACAGTGGTTGGCCCACCTTGACGATATCATCCACTCCGCAATGTCTGAAAATACGTTAAAGCGAAGGAATTATGGTGCATTTTAGCGCGTAAACACCTTACAATTTACTCACGATTCCCTTATACCGACTGGTGATTGTGACGGCAGCCTTGTCGCTTTGCACCGAACATATCTCATCAAATTCACTTACAGAATCACCGACTTTTATGAGCCTAGAAAATGTTCCACGTTACAAAAAAAATATTTTTATTTATTTAGAATCAAAATACCATTCTTTGACTTGAACTTCCGCAATTCCTTCGCCAATATCTGCCAGCTTATATTGTAAAATTTTGGATAGTATTTCTAAAGTTAACAAATACACACATGGAGGATTCATATTAAGTAATTTTATTATTTAGATAATTTGTTTACGTGACCAAAGTGTACGTGTTTTGGGAAAAATGAAAAATTTACCTGATGAGTGAATAGGACGAAATATAGTCTTCGAAATGGACCCGTAAAAAGTACGATGAAACAATATACTCATTTGAAAAGAGTTTGAAAAGAGTACACGTGCAATATGAGCGTCAGAAATGGGGACCAGAAAATAATCAGAAAGTGCACTTTATTTTCACAAAAAATAAAATTTAAAAACAATAATGCCACATAAAATTAATTGTTTTCAATAAAAAAATCATTGCTACAAAATTATAATTTTATTAATCAGTACTGTGTATATTACTGCACTTTGATTACGTATATGTATTTACGGTACACTAGAGTGGTAGAATTTTTTTATAAGTTATAAATTTTATTCCGACATTTTATATAATATTGTAATTTTGCATCTATTTTCATGTTAACTTGCATATTTATAAAAATATTTATATATTTTTCATGTTAAAAACATATATTTTTATGATTTTTTCAATTTCAATAATTCATTGGAAGAAGCTGAGATCATTTCGAGACCGTCTGGAACTGGTAGTTTGTTTGTTGGTGTTTCGAATTCACCTAAAGCATTGCAATTTCATCTTTAAATATTAATAGTATTTATATTGTTGATCATAAATATGTGTGTATGTTTTTTTTGTTAAAGAGTTATTTTACCTGTGCCACTATCATGCTTTCCTTGGCTTGAATGTGCATTATCGGATCGGTCTTCGTTTCCATCTCGACGTTTGCCTTCGGTGGTAACACGTTTCGATGTAGGGGAAATAAATCTCGCATCGGTTGGTGGAATGATTCGACTCGCAGTTAGAGGAGTAGGAGTCTCTGATGCTTTTGGCAACTCATCGATTTCATCACCGTCCCACCCGCTACCCACTCCCAGGGGAAATTGTTCGTCTTTATCCTCATAATCAATTTCACCCTGATTAGGTGCACTCGGAAATGGTGTTGGACGTCCGGAGAATGGTATTAATGTCGGATTTGGATTTGGAGGTGATGGATGGACTTGCGAACGTGTATCTGGTCTTGGAATAAGTGAGCCTTTGCCCTTTAAACGACGTGGGTTAATATTTGGCGGAGGTCTAAGAAGTGCTCCAAGGCTTCGCAGCATAGAGCCGAGCGGATCGCTTGATTGACCACCATTTTTTCCAAACTAAACTTCAATATATATCTTCAACGTATGTATGACATATGTACATATAGAAATAATACATAGTTGATTTTTTATATATATTTAAACTTGCAATTAATTTAAATCATACCGTGATCTAAAATTAAAAATCTTACAAAAAATTAAACAAACTTGTAGTAGGCTTCCGAGATTGAGACCTTGTCCTTCAGTCACTCCGAGCTGGGAATCAACACCAACTCGTTCACCTCCTAATACGACGCCGTTGTCTGCTAAACAAAACCAATGTACATGTCTATGTAATTGTAGGTAAAACCAATATACAATTTATGAAACGTAAAGATTTTCAATTACGAGATGCCTGAATCACAATCGATTTTTTACAAGAACTTACCAGGAATTGTAAATCTCTAGACTCCAGCTCAATCTTTTGGAATTACTTCCTCGTTGAAAAACAATTTATTTTAAGTTTAACGAAAAAATTCTCTATACATAATTGTGCCATGATAACGATTAAATGTTTTATATAACTATTTTTAACTTTAAATTAAACAATAATTACTTCGAGTGCCGAATCTGCCAGGTCCTACGGTAACCTGCAGTCCTCGATCTGCACCAAAGCCAAAAAGACTGCCGCCCTGACCGAATCCAAGTTGCAAGTCTCCTAGTGGATTTTTATTCAAATTGAACGTGCCCAAGTTGAGCTGTGATAGTGCTCCTGGAACCGAATTTATTGCTTACAACATTTTTTCTTACACTTTTACAAAGAAGCCTTACCTTTAAATAAACAAACGGTGAAAAGTGTAATTATGTGCATTGTGTGAGGTTGCTCACAGAAAAATGATTTTTTGAAACGCCTATCATTTCACCTTGAAAAAAATAAAAAGTTTTGAGTCGAGTTTTCGTTTATGTGAAAATGAGAAAAATATTTTAAAAATGAACACGTTAAGCGATTCTGAAATATTTCATTTTGTGTTCCAAAAATGATGACTCATTTTCTCTAAGACAACACAAAAGGGTTTTCAGATTTTTGCTGCGAAGATGGTCAAAAAACAAAATGCAAAGTAATATTTTGCATTTCAATGTGAAAAGGAACAACTTGAAAAAAGAAAAAAACAAACGAGTAAATTACAAATTATAAGCATCTTGCTTTCAAGTGCATATTCGGATGAAGATATCTCCAAAATGGTTCGTTAAAATGAACAAATAATATTGTAAAAATAAGTTTCGATTTATTAAATGAAGCATAAACTAAATTATTCCATTCAAAAAACTTGGATTTGTACAACAATATTTTACGTTTTGCAAAGAAATTAAAATGAAATAAATTTGAACTTTTTCGAGTTCAAATTTCGAGTTCAATCAACCCCCCCCCAATTATTTGACACAAGATTTTTTATATATAAATAAAAAAACTTATGAAAAATATTCAATACATTTTTATGCAAAAGTTGAATCAAATGGAAATTTGTACAGATTTCAACAGAAATAAACTAAAATACTTTTGACCACTACTAAATTTGTAATTTGACTCTTATAAATATTATTAAAGTATAATAATAACATTTTAGCTGTTATTAGAAGCGCACTAGAATTTCGAATGAGTTTCTAAATAGTTTTTGAAAAATAAATGTTCCTTACTGTTTATTACTAAAGTACCAATAAAATGTTCATTTTAACGAATAAACAATTTGACAATAAACAATTTTGACAGGTATCGGCTTTTACTTCTACATAAATTTGATAAGTTATTTTGCTTTTGGAAATAATAAAATTTAAATGTGCTTTTTTTTCTTAAAATATCTTCTTGACATGATTGTATTATATTTGAATAAAAAGTAGACAAGTAGTACTGTAACTTTTACAAAATCGAGTCTAGGATTGTAAATATAATATGTATTAAACATTATTGTTCTCCCGAGTATGTTCATCAGGGTCTCCGAGTTTTATAGATGGATTTTTTAATCATGCATTTTATTTTGTTGACGACAATGGTGTGTATTTAAAACCAAGTTTATTATTTGGTTTGCATGTATTGTGTATAGCTATTATGTATGACTTTTACACTATGATTTTGTTTCAAGAAATTTGAATAACATAAAACATTTATTCTTATAATAAGAATTCTCCGAATTTGTACAACAGACCCATAATAGTTCATGGCAAAAATAGATTTTTAGATGGATTTTAAATTGAAAAATAGAACCGGCATTTTTAGTTGAGCATTTGTTAAAAAGTATAACATCATCAGCCACATAATATAAGGTACATTGCAAGTGATTTTATTATCACCGAGCTTGTCATGAGTCATATATTTTGTAATTGAGATACGTAAACGTGGAGATCCATGAAAGACATTCCCATTTGCATATTCATCGAAAATAGAAATTTTCAATCCGTCAAGCTGAGACATCTTAGTAGCCTGGCGCTGTACGGGGAGGTGGGCAGTGGTCGCATCTGAAAAATTAATTTTATTTTTAATAAAATAAAGTATTGAATTTATGTAAAATGAGGCTAAAAAGCGTTGTTTAAAAAATCAAGTAAATTAATACCCTCCGCCACTTCCGGCTTGACCGGCGTCTCCTGGGCTCCCTGGCTGTCCGGCTTGTCCTGGGCTTCCCGGTGCTGGAAATAAAGTTTTTAACATATATTTCACTTATTTATTGTTGGTTTGTGCCAGTAAAATGGTAATGCATTTTCGGTTAGTTCAAAAAATGAAAATACGAACGTCCGGCATCTCCCGCTGGTCCGGGTGGTCCTGGTGGAGATGATCCTTGTCCTCCTGGTTGACCGGGCTGTCCTGCTTGACCGGGTGGTCCAGGTGGTCCGGCTGGGCCGGGAGTTCCAGGAACGTCTGAAAGTTGTCCCGCTGGTCCGGGAGTTCCCGCGTCTCCTGGATGACCGTCCTATAATATGTGTTGTATTATCATAATAAAAAGTTTTAGCCGCGCTTTAGCCAAAGTTTTAGGTAAAAGAAGAAATTTTTGAAATTTATAACATAAATTAATCATAGAAAATGATAAATTTTTGCAAAATATTACTTGTCCTGGAGGTCCTGGAGGTCCTGGTGGGCCTGGCGGCGATGATCCGAAACTTTGTGGTGTCTGGCCTGGGGCTCCTGCATTTCCTGGTGGTCCTTTCGGTCCAGCGTTTCCAGCAGGTCCAGGCGGTCCGGGTGGGCAATCTAAATTACGTAATGTTGAGTACAGTAAAATTCATTTTCCACGTTGCACAAATTTGAAAATTGGAAGATTTGTACCGAAGCAAACGTTGGCCTCGTTGGATCCAGGAACTGCGTCTTCACCCTGGCTTCCGTCTTTACCAGGCTGTCCGTCATGTCCTTAAATGTATAAATTTTTAATTGTTAATATTTAAGCATAATCATTATTTTAAAATATTTCAGAACTAATTAATTACTATTAAATCCTATTTATGTGTAAACAAATATATACCATCGTTTCCGTCTTGTCCTGGTGGTCCGGGAGGGCCGGCCTTTCCAACACCACATGAGCAGCCGCATCCGCCGCCGCCGCCGCCGCCGCCCGCCGCGCCGGCCGAAACTCCCGAATCACTGGGTCCACTACCATAACTGCTAGGAGCCGGAGCAACTTGGCTAGCTCCACCATAACCGCCGGCAGCCGCCGATGGGGCCGAACCTGGTGCTGCACCGTCTGCGTCGTACGAAGTTGCAGCACGAGCGCGCGCTCCGAACTGTGGGCGGCCAGCGGTTACGCCGGATGCGCGGTGACGCGCCTCACGCTTAGCTCGCTCGGCAGACGGGCCCATTAAATGACGGTATTCCTCCCAAAGGCCGCCTGTCCTATGGCGACAGAAATCGAGCTCTGTCTCCAACGACGACTGCACATACTGCATGTAGTTGTAGAGCATTGGTACTGCGATAATTGCGGTCAATGTGGCCACCGTCGAAACGGCAATGCCGAAGAAGGCAAGCCGTTTGAAGTTGTCCGCCTCGCGAAGCAGTTGTTTAGTGTTGTCCTGCTCCTGCATGCTGAAAATTTAAATTTTGTAAAGATGCATTCAGCGTAATCGAATAGTACATAGCGGATTTGGCAAGGTATTACATATATGAAATAATTCACTGTTGTTATGTAGTAGTATCTAAGTGACAGAAAATTTATTAGAAAAACGAAAATCTTAAAAATAAATAGCAATTTATACAGTAACTTTTAGTTATTGCTTTCAAAAAATAAGTTGTAAACTGTGTCAAAAGTTGAAATGCTCTTTTAATTTGATTAGTTAAATATTATTTTTGAGCATGTTTTTGACAATTTTTGAGCGTGAATGAGCAAATATCAAAATTGAAACAAGATTTGAACAAAAGTATAATTTTTTTTCTTTTTGAAAGGAATAACCAAGAAGGAGATGCTAGCTGAACCTCAAAAACATTCAAAAATTGGTTTGATGCTGTTAACAATGAAATCCAATCTTTTATATCATTTCCATATAACATTTTTCCCACGCAAACGCCTTTAAAAAAAAGTCTTTCCCTCGTTTTTTACAATGTGCTGTAAAAAACGATCCATGACGTTATCATTCATTACTATAAGCAATGTAGACGGTAGTCAGCGAAATTAATGATGACGGTTCTACTAGCCTGACATGTTGTCTCAGTTTGCAGTAAATATGATATGATGAGCTAAGATGATATGATTGGGGGCCAACGTGCTTTCATCAATTACAACGAGGAAACGTTGAAATGAGGAAATGAGGATCTTTTTCTCTGCTTCATTGTTTATTATATGATGTACTTTATTTTGTCAGTTTTATTTTTATTGCAAAAATTTTGCACCCTAAACGGAATTCAAAGAAACAAAGAAAACGGTAATAATCACTACTTCTCACTACGGCGAAAAAAACACAAATCTTGAATGTACCGCAAAACCTTTGCATTTATGTGTTATTTCTGACATTTTATTTCTTATTATCTTTACATATAAATGTTTTACCTATTGTTGTTAGGTGATGTGATAATAAATATTTTGTTAGCAATGATACCTTCCTAAATTTTTTTTTCAAAGAAAAGCTTTTTAATAATAAAAAAAGTTTAATAATTGAAAATTATTAAAGCAACATTTACGAGTTTTTAGAAATCAGTCATTAATGAAAAAATTTCTCTCAATTTTCTGTTTTCATTAAACGTTCTTCTGCAATTAATTTATTTTTATTTTATTGTATGGTGTTTGCAAAATTTAATAATTCACAAACATCATGAAAATGTGCAAAAGTTATTTGATTATAACCGAATATCATGAAAGAATTCATAAAATTTTCAAACATAGAATGCTCAAGGGGTGCATCCCCGAAAAACCTAATTTTTTTCAGAATTCAACTCCTCTCTTTCCTATAAAACTTTTCTTCTTTTCTTCGGAAGTCCTCTCCAAATTTTAGGCATATGGATCTTTTGAGCTTTGAGTATCACAAAGCTTCTGAAGATTGAAAGACTTCCTTTCAATTTTCATTGTTTTTGTAATATTTTGTTATCATTCTTGATCTTAATAAAGAAAAATGTTGTTTTGAATATTTTCCGGATTAAAATCCTGGAGGGTATTTGTAATGAGAGATCCAATAAAAAATTTAATTGAATTTTGCGTCGTAATTTAATAATTATTTTATTGACTTGAACAATCTTGAAGATTGAGTTTTGTCATTAAACAAAGAAATCTCGAATTTACAATTTAAAAAATTTAAAAATAGTAATTCCAAAGTAAAAAGTAAACTTCAAGGTGAACAGTGAAAATTTTGTTTTGTTTTGTTTGCATTTAGATATTTTTGAAAGAGAAAAGTAAAGGAAGCAATTTTTGCAAATAATGTTCTCTGATGACCCTGCGGGTTTATTTATCAGTTTTCTTTCTTCATAGTTTGTTTTGCGAGGTGGAGGTTCACATTTATTTTTGACAATAAAAAATCTCAACTACCTATGTAATTGTTAAAGTTTCAATTAATCACTGAGTAAAACAATGAAATATACGAAAAGAATCTTACTGTCATTGATGCCAACAAATTAAAAATTACATTCAACAAACAAAAACAAATATACGTATAAATAAAAATTATAGCTTATTAATTTCAAATCTAATAAAAAGCTTTTTAAATATTAATGTTTAATGTATCAGGGTTGGGCGGAATTCGACTTCCGAATTTCGAAATGCGGTATTCCGGCCATTTTTGTCCTCGGAATTCCGAATTCCGAATTTTTGGCCATTCCGAATTAGAAATTTCCGTAATTTCGGAGCCAGGAAAACCATAAAGCGGCCATCGTAATAGAACCATCTTTCGTCGTACATAATGATTCGGCTCATTAGACAGCCACCTCGATGGCGGCAGACCAGCTCTTTGCAGGTGTCTGCAGGTTTTTGCGTCTGGGCGTCTGGTGAGATCGTGAGGGATTCCGGTGCCTTTCCTCCATTCCTGTTGCATTTCCGAAACCAGCACCAAGCGGCATTTTTAGAACATAGTCCGAAGGCCAGTTTCTTGTGCTTCCATCTCGGGGTTTCTATTGATCCTTCGACGAAGCGACCTCCGGGCGTCCGATACTGGTGCGTCATTCAAAAATTCTTCGAAACCATTCCCACGCTTGCCTCTAAGCAAACACATGCCATTCAAACACTTCGTTGATTTTTCGAGCACGTAGAGCCACTTTATCCCTAGTTTTTGATCGTTCGCGTAAAAGCAATCTGAAACATTGTTAATCGTCTCTCGTTCTAAGCTAACTATTCAACGTCAACACCAACAAAACAATAAAAGTAATACCCCGTCAGAAAGCCCTAAAAATCACCTTCCCATTGACACATAACATTAATGATGTTAATAAAAGCGAACGAAAATATAACCATTCGAAAAAAACCGCCCATAATTAAGGGACAACCCAATATATATTTGTAATTGCTCAATTATGAAAGCAAACATGACAAAAATTAAAAAAATCGAAACTTTTTTTTGATTACTTCCGATTCCGAATTCCGAAATGCGGAATTCCGGCCATTTTTGGTTTCGGAATTCCGAATTCCGAACTTTTTTTCACTTATCGGAATTCCGGATTCCGAATTAAAAATTTTTACTTCCGCCCAACCCTGATACATATGACAATACTACATATACACATAAAAACAAAATTAATGAAAAGAGATAACTTATTGTACAAAAAATAAAAAATTGCTCAAAAAAGAGTTAATGACGTTTTATTGCTGAATGGCTTACAAAAGAGCACATATGCACAGATAAAATCGCCTTGATGTGGCACGACGACAATTGCGGATTAACAATTGCAATTTTTGCATATTTCAATATTTTATCACTTTTTTGGGGGTCCTTTATTATTCCTCCAGAATTTCGAAAAAAAATTTGTGGATAAGTTTTCGAGAAATTACTGTTTTCGAAATAAGGCCTACGACTAAGCTCCTTATAAGCCTAAAACTCACACTCCCGGGGGGGGGGGGGTTTGCCGAGCTATGATTTGAACCAAAAAGGGAAATCATTGATTGTATTTACATGTATGTATGTGTAAATAATTTTCTGTAAATACGAAGAAAAGGGATTTTTTAGACAAGTTGTGTTTTATAATGAGGATCTTGAGACATACAGCTTCCGACATATATCTTCCATTTCCCTATCTGAAATCGAGGCACATTTTGGACTTTTATTTAAATTTTATTATTTGAAAATAAGCAATATTCTTGTTAACATTTTTGATTGTTTTTTTTTGAATTACAAGTACAATACAAATTCACAGAATCCATATTAATTTTCCAAAAAATATTTTACTTTTATTTTCATTACTTATTACTTTTATTTTTATTGCTTTCAAATTTATTAAATATTTATTATTTTATTTTCCACAAAATTTTTCTTTGTAATATACGAACGTTTTATGTTGTTTTTAAATTTTTTATTTTGTTTTACTTCAATGCATTTTTCCGTGAGGTTAAAAAATTTGCAGAACCCATTTTCAACACGCAATCCGCCTGAATCCAACTTATTACCTCCCTCGATGAAATTTTGTTCCTTAAATAAATTTCATTTAAAATAAAATAAAGCACTAGGTACAAATTTATGAACTTTTATAGGAAATAACTTTAGTGAATAAATAAATTATATTTTTCGCTTTAACAAATGTCCTACGGAATCCGTAATACATATGTACATACTTCAATGAGTTCGAAAAGGAAAATTTCAATTTCTTGTTCTTTATTTATTATTGAATGAAATGGTAAATTACAAATTTTAGAAAAATAATTGGATATTTCGAACGTTTGAAATGTGGAAAAACTATAATCAGGTAATTTTTATAAAATATTAAATTTGAGAATAAAAAGTGAATTTTTTACTACATTCACGCTCGGGAATGCCTGAAAATAAGAAGTAACGAAAGCAAAATTGTATTATTTAATTTTGTGATGCCATTTTTCAAAAATGTCATTATTTTTTAATCTATAATTTCTAAAAGTAATTGACAAGCACAAGTTTGCGATATATATGTATATGTATATTAGTGTTATTTTTATGTAAAATGGAAAGCTGTTCATGACTGAAAAAATTTAAAAAGAAAATGTAGAGAAACAATCATATTGTTTTTCACGCAAATCATAACATTTGTGACAATTTTTTACAGTTGTGGCAGCATAGTGGCAAACCAGATAGCAGAAAAATTTGGAGTAAATTTTGCTTAAAAACTGTACCACCATTTTGAGAAATTTTTAAAATGTCCAAATAGACGCTACACTTGTGAAATTCATATTAAATGTATATTTTTACTACTTTTACATACAATAAATAATACAGAAGACTTGCAAAACCTTTGTCCCTATGTTTTCGTGCACTTTTACAAAAAAAAATTTAATTTTTTTTATTTGAACTTTGCATTGTTGCTAAAAAAAAGTGGGCGGAGCTAAAACTTTTCGTTGAACTGGCAACTTAAAATTGAAATTTTTCCAAACAATATTGAACTGGCAAACTTGAACTTGTTAACTTGAATTTGAAAAGTTCAAATGAAAATAATTTGAACCAAAAATGACTGGCAATAGAATGGCAAAGAGAAAAAAAGTAAAAGAAATAACCCAAAAAAAATTTTTTATAATTATATTTAATTATATTGTAGCCAAAGGCATTTGTTAGTGCCCCGATCTTATGATCATTTGGGCCTTTAATGTAAAATTTTTATTTTAAATAAATAAAAAAACTAACACAAAATGAGCGACAATAACAGAGTTTGGAGCAGTGCTGTAACTTGCATCCGAAACGAATCCGCAGATCCAAACGCATCCGGATTCAAAAAATGGATCCATTTTTTTAAATTAATTTTTAAAAATATTTTCTTATTTTATCTGCTTCCTCATCCCTTCCGTTTACTATTTGAGTGTTTACATGTTGTTCTTCACCCACATTACCTAACATTTGAAGTTTTTAGCGAAAAGAAGCGCAATCATTTGCATCCGAAATGCATCCTTTGCATCCGTCTTGGCATTTTTTGCATGCGTTTTTGGGAAAAGTGGGGATGCATTTCGGATGCAAGTTACAGCACTGGTTTGGAGTAAGTTTTGCTTTAAAGGTTTGCAATTTTCAAAGCGATAAGTGGACAATTGTTCGAAAATGGAAAAAGAATTGAAATTCCGAAATGCGAAAAATTTTAAACTCTTGATACATAAATGCCATTTATTCCAACAAAATTTGTTGGAATCAATGACGTTGAACAAATGATAAAAATCTCTTTTGAAATAGGTTGGCATTTCTAATTGTTCACTAATTTTTTCACATTATTTTCATTGTTGTTTTTAAACAAAAAAAAATATTTTAAAATATTTAAAGAATCATATAAGTCATTTCGAATTAAGAATAAAAATTCATTCAAAGTGTATATTTTTGAAACAGTAAAAAATAATTTTCAGTTTATTAAATATATTTCTATAATATATTTTATTTTTTATATTTACGTTAAAAATAACATAAGAATATTTAAGAAATCCTATTTAAAAAATTTCATGAACATGAATGAGAAAATATTTTATGAATGAGTAATTTATTTGTTCTGGAGAATTTTTTTCAAATTTGCGATCGGAAACTTGTAGAAGCTCGTGTAATTTGGAATACGCGCTAGGAACGTTAAAACCTTCGAGAAACTGCCAAAAAACATAGCCAGATGCATACATATGTATTAGCTATTTGTATTTAACGCTATTTATATATTTTCTCATATTGGCGTCATTTAAAAGTTTGAAAGTCATCATAAAGAAGTGCTAAATTTAAATTTCTCTAACAAATAGTGCCAAAAAGTACTTTTTTCTTTAAGCTTTAAAGGGAACTAATTTTACATTGACGGACCAAAATTCATTTGGTCTGCCATTCTTTCATTTTTCATGATGTTTCCTAATAAAATTTAAAATCGCAAGTTTTTTTTAAATCGTAGGTATTTCTAATATATACCTTCTCTAAATGTACATGTCGGAACTCTGAATGTATGTCAGGTGTGTGTGTGTGTCTGCGTGTAGTGAATGCGTGTGTGTGAAAAATAAATTCATTGAACAGTGGGACAAAATTTGCATACCTCTAATAATTGTTTTTCATAAAAAAATGCCGAGCGCGAATACTGAAGTAAAATTTTTATATATTAAAATTTCCCTTTGTTTTGTGGGATTTCCAACCAAATTTTTCATTTTTCATACGCATTTATTGAATTTCGAATTATTGGTAATAATTAAAATCCGGGAACGGGATTTTCTGGTGGGCTGGGACGTTTGACGTTTGACTGGGACGATAAGACATGTGGCTGGGACGATAAGACACGGAAATTTTAATCTTGGCAAAAAAGTGGTAGGACCAAGGGGTGTTCTTGTCAGCGTTTTCAGCGAAGTGTTCTAATCTAATACCCGGTAACATTTTTTACAATGACATAAAAAAATTTCAAAACTGAAAAATCATTTATTACCCTCACCCGACAAGTCTCCTCTTCACAGTCTCAATAGTTGGAAACGGAAAAAAGTTCTCCGGTAGCGTACTGTTCTCGACTGAAAAATTGAGCATTACTCATCGCTCAACAAAAAGTGTTTTCCAAACCAAATTCATCGAACCAAATACGCTCTTTTGACGGACAATTAAATGCACTTTTAAATCTGCATGTATATTTTTATTTAATATTATGCACTGTATTGGAGGTAATGTGGCGCAAAACTTTGATACCATAAGAGGAGTCTTTTTCAACCTCAGCTCGAGATGTGTTAACATAAAATTTTTCCAATTTTTTTAACAAACATGTTTATTAATGTGGATATTGCATTTTTTGAATACTGACGCATTTTTTGGTGCACACGTTCAATGTAGTAATTAAATGAGCCAATGAATTGAACCTTGCATGACGTGTCAATTTCTTTTCCGTTTCATATTTTTAAGTAAAAATAAAAATTTAAATCAGGATATTTTTTTATTATTTTGTTAATTTCGCGATAAAATCGGAAAAACCTTCTATAAATTTTTAAGAGTAGCTCAAAACGAAAATATTTCAGAATAATTTCAAAATTTATTAATGCGTGTTAGAAAATATTGTAGTTTAGTAAGAATTTTGAATACATATATGTAGTAGGCGCCGAGGATATTTTTACCGACATTGATTTTTTTCAAAATAACATTAACAATTTTAAGAATAGCCTGTTTAAGTTATTTTGCACCAGATTTATGTAACCGAACCCAGATGAGGTCAGCTTACTACACTCTGTTGCATAATTATCACCATTTTTATGATAATTACTTTTTTGACATGGCCAATAGGCTAGAAAAGTTCATTTTACAGTAGCCTTACTCACTTTTTCAAAATGCTCAAAAAAATTTTTTTTTGTGGGGAGCGGGTACAATTATGCAACAGACATACCGCACCCCCGGAAATTTTAATTTCTTAAATTTTTTCTATGATTCATATAATTTTTTATTAATGCGACGTAATTTTTCATGCTCTTTCATAATCTGCAAAAAATCGTAGGGGGAAAGCTCGATACGCCAAAAATGCGATTTTGTGGAAAAATTCAACTCAAAATTTGAAATTAGCATTTTGAGAGCCATGCTCGCTAAAGTTCATCGAATAAAAAAAGAGTCTTCTCGATAACTTTTCTGCAGGAGATTTTGTGTTTCAAAGTGTTTGCACTTTTTTGAATTTATTAAAGTGCGTGGGACCATAACGTCGTAGTGAGAAATTTTTAGAAAATATCCTCCGAACATTGAATTTTTGACTTGAACCCTCAAGCTTCCCTGGTTAGTTAATGTAGCAATTTTTGACATAATATGAACAGCTTTCATTTTTACCGGGGTCGTCATGCTCAGTGCTTACCTTTTAGTTTAACTATGTACGACTTGTGTAATTTTGATCAAGTAACCATAATTCTGAACTTTTGAATTTCATTTTTTTTATTGATTATGGTGGTTTTTTGAATTTTAAAATTAGAATAGTTTTAACTTATCTGGAAACGGGGTAATTTAGCACGGAAATCTTCAAAATGTATTTATTTTAATGCTAGAAGCATTTGTTCTAATTCTAA